>JADAQX010000193.1:0-71622 GCA_015476325.1 Cardiosporidium cionae | reverse complement strand
TCTGGTCCTCCAATGCTTCAAACTTCAATGGTTGGAACATTTCAACATCCTTATTTAAATGCCCATTCTTTGGCCACTGCTGTTCATTATGAATCTTCTCAGACTGGCAGCACAGGGATGCATCAGATGATTCCTGGTGGTCCAACTTCTACTTTCTTTCTTCAAGGAGGTGCACATCAAATGAATTCCGTTTCATTTCCTCCCAATTTTTCTATGCCTCATATACATCCCATACGTGCAAATCCTGGCTTTGATCGAATGGATCAAATGGGTCAAGCCATTGGCTTATCACCCCATCAAAGAAATCCTCTTGCACATCCAAGTTTTCTCTATACTCAGGTGGGAGCGCGTTGGATGTATGTACAGAGTGAGGGAAGGAAGGGAGGGGAGGGAAGGAGGGGAGGGATGAGATGAGAGAAAGAGAGATGAGATGAGAGAAAGAGAGATGAGATGAGAGAAAGAGAGATGAGATGAGAGAAAGAGAGATGAGATGAGAGAAAGATATGTGAGAGAAAGATATGTGAGAGAAAGAGAGATGACAAAAAGATGAGAAAGAGAAATGCGATGTGAGAGTAATCATTCTATACAAAAAACAAAAAATGATATTAAACATAGCCTCTGTTTCTTAAAACTGCTCTTTCTGAGAAATCTCCAGAGAAACGAAAGTTGTAAAAATGAAATCTACCAGAGAGATGAGAACGGATTGGTTATATAGAGAGGGCCTCCATAGAGTTGGAATTTGAGAAATGTGGATAATTTTTGATAAAGTGTGTGGAGCCATCCTCCATGCTTGGAATACTAGAAGATAGGATGAAAGCAAGCTAAAGAAAATTTAAATCTTTCAAACGTAGTACAAAAGTATCATTTCGTTATAGAGGCATTTGTGTTTTATTTTATCTATTCATCTCTTTTCGTTTTCATTCATTTTCTGGAAAACTCTCAATACTATTGTTTTGGATACATCTATTACATTGTATGCAGAATTCAAAGCAACCTGCATTTCTCTCCCCAGTTGGTAATTTTCAGCCTGTGGAGGTGATGTCTCCTCACACCTATCATTCTATTCCTGGCAATGTACGAACTCAGATTATATTTTTATTACAAGGATTTATAGAATCCAATTTCATTTTCTATCATTTTAAATTTCATCCCTCTTGTTCAATGTACTCTTTGTTCTATAGATTTTATTTTCTAACTTTTTTAATTTGTTTTACTTGTCTCTGTATTTAGTTTTTCTCTCTTCATTCTCTTTTCTTTATAGTTTTCTCTTTGCTCCTATCTCTTCATCTCCTCCCTTTCCTCCTCCTCTTTCTTCATCTCCTCCCTTTCCTCCACCTCCTCTTTCTTTATCTCCTCCTCCTCTCCTCCTCTCCCTCCCCCTCTCCTCCTTTCCCCCTCCCTCTCAAACTTTCTTCTCTCTTTCATCTTATTTCTTTCTCTCTTTCCTTTATATTTCTTTATCAGATGGGTGGGATGGCCTCCCCTAATCCTCGTTTTTCGCATTATCCCCCTTCATCTTCACCTATTCCCTCCATGGCACAACCCAACATGAATGTTTATGCCTATACTCCTATGAATGGCCAAGCCATCGCCTTTCCTGCTAATCCACATTTCTCTCATCCAATGAGTGGCCTTTCCCATGGCTCTGTCAATCATGGAGGTGGATCTTACCTTCCTCCTGCAAGTGGTTGCAATCGTACAAATTCACAGCCTATGAATTCTCCATGTAAGGGAAGATAGGCGAGGGAGAGGGGGGGGCGTTCAAGTAGAGAAGGAGGGAGGAGGGAGGGGGGCGTTCAAGTAGAGAAGGAGGGAGGAGGGAGGGAGGGGATGTCTCAACGTATACCAAGATGTTTTGTAACACGATTGAAACTCTCTCTATGGAAAGGAATTGTATAGAAACTCTCACAATAAAATCCCATTTGTATTTCTGAATTCTGCCTTAATAAAATGCCAATAAGTTTGTAAGAGGGAGAGATTTTAAAGGAAAAGAATGGATGAAATAGAAACTGGAAATCTCTCTTCTCTCCTCTTTTCATTTTTTGCTTTCAATTTAGTATAGGTGTGTGTAGCATAAAAATGTGACCTCCCTTTAGAGTTTCTAAATCTGGCTGTCTATACATGGTATTTTTTATCACAGAGATTCACAAAAGAAAGTTCTCTCCTTAGATGCGATATCTGGCATTCATTATGCCTATTTTTCAAAACCATCGATGTTTTCCTCTTCTATTAATAGCTGCAGATGTTTCATTTTTTATCTTAGGAGGGTTTCTTGGGATAACACTTTCTTCTTTCAAATTTCTCATTCCTATGCACAAGCATAGAGATCTACAAAAGGAATATGGACGAGTGGATTTTCATTTTTTATTCCCTATTTTGCCTACTAGATGCATAGTTCAAATGCTTACTATTCTTTTCTGTTTACTATTTTAAATAGGAATGTGTTTTTGATTACCTCAAAAGTAGGGTTAGAGAGAAAATTTTTTTTTTTATAGATTTCTGCCTACTGCAGAGCGCATGAAAGGCTGTAAAGATGTTTTCTGTGTTTTCATTTTCTCTCCCATCTTAAGAAGGATATTTTATGTTGGCTTGTTGTTTTGATAACAATTTCTCTCGATGCGTTTTTCTAGAATACAAATCCTGCATACTTTTGGGAAAATTTCTTTAGTTTTATCTTTTGTGGTTAAAGAAATAGAGGGTTTTAATTTTTTCTTTTTTTGAAAGAAATGTAGATTGGTGTGGATAGGTGTGTCTCCTATCTCTTTTTTTTTTTCATCCCATCTCAATTTTTTTTTCAGAGGCTCACGTCATGGTATTTTCTTCTTTTTTATTCTATTGAGTGGAATTTTAATTTGTAGTGATGTTTCTGCAGGATAAAATGTGTCTTTGTCTTTATTCTTATATTTCTATTAAGATTTATTTTTTAGCGTGTGTACGTTATGATGAAATGTGTAACCGAAGGAGGAGGAGGAAGAAGAAGATGCCTTCCTGGCATTGAAAATGTTACAAAAATCTTCCCTGCGTGTTTAAGATGCTTGAATTTTTTTTAAACGCCCTCTTTTATCTTTAATTTCTCTCTGTATTTTCTTTTTCATACTTTGAAACACTGTATACACATTTTTGTTGTGTAGAACTTCTCTCTTAGTATTTGCTATTACATGCGCAACAAATACATCCACCCCCCTCGTTTTGATGAAATGAGGATGCGTTTCATTTTCACTCCATTCAAACAAAAAAGGGGGATATATCGGATGCTTTGTTTTCTTTTTTTCTCCACATTTCATTCTTTATCTTTCAAAATGGCAAAACAAATTCTATCCATGGGCATGCTGTGGAATCGTTTTTGAGCCTTACGATGCAAATGCTGCTATGTGTCTTTAATTTTATTTTTGGCTAAAATCGGAAAAAGAGGGCTTATCAAATTTGTAATTTCTTTATAAATTAGTGTTTGGGCAAAAAAATTCTTATTTTTCTGGGTCAGAGGGGACCCTGGATCAGAATCAAAAACATTTCAAATTTCATGATACACACTGGAAACCAATGTGTTTCAAATGCAATAGATCGAATGTACTCACTTTCTTATGAAGTTCATACATCCAAAGTTTGTTAAAAATAAAAATAAACATTTTTATTTACTTCTACTTCTTCGAATCCTCTCTTTTGTTTTTTGATAGTCCCTTTGGCCTACGCAAAGGAGGGGCTACAGATGAATTACTTTGAATACGTTTAGATGAAGAAAAATGAAGTTCATAAAAATGAAGGCACGAATAAATTGCCAAAGGGAAATGTGGGTAGTGTAGAAGAAATTTGTTCACTTTATTTTGGTGGAATGAACAATTTTGTTATGAAATAATTGTGTTTATGCATTGAAACGGGTACATATACGTTTCCATCACGAAAAAATGTCTTATCCTTTTATTCTTTATGAGCATGCTGTAACTGTGCCGTATTTTCTTAACGAGATTCCTTGAATAGAATAAAATGGAGTTTATGATATTGTATTTTTGTGATGGGATCATGAATAAGCTGCTTGTTTGATTGAAAGTGGATACAAAATCTAATCCCATACATAAAAAGCAAGAATACTGTTTTCTTGTTTCCTCTTACTGGTGGATGATTGGACGCTTCAAAAAATGCGTTTCCTGTGATGAGAAAAAGTTTCTCTATGTGTTTACATTGGCATGCTGGAAATAACTGCTTGCTTCTCTTAACATTAAAGTAGTAGATTCTTTGTGATAGAACTTTTAGGCAAAATTTTACCACGACGTTTTCAAAAGATAGAGGACTGCGCTTCCTTCTCCAATGTAAGAATTGAAAAAAATGAGTTTAAATTTTATACAGCTCAGAAATAAGCGCCGAAGTGCATGTGAAATAAAAAGTTGTGCGCATACGAGTCTTCATTGCCCTGCAAAGCTATTGCACCTTCTCATAATTTCTAGCCAAAATTATTTCTCCTTTTTTCGAAATGAATGGTTAGACAAACAAATGAATACATTTTATAATTTGCTTGCTTTTAACATTTATATTATGAGAAAGGTGCTCTTGCAATTATTTTTCTTAATGTAAAATTTAAGACGCACTGTACGGTGCTATTCTTCTTTGGGGAGTGTAGTCTCTCTACCATATAATACCCAAAGAATAGAAGATCAGCAAACAGTAATTGGTGAATTTATCAGGAAGTACGAAAACAAACCGTGCAAGGGAAAAGCTGCCTATGTGACGATATTCGCTAATGTATCCATTGGGAAAAACCATGAAGACGTAAAAAAATTGCAGCGAAGGAGAATTGATGGAAGCCGTAAGGTTATGCTTCAATTATATTATATCAGTACATACAACCGTATCAAGTCGCATGAATCATGCCGACTAGTATAGTGTTTTATAAACGTGGTACGCATCCTCCTGAAAAAAAGAAGAGTCCTGAATTTAGATCTGAACAGTCAAGAGATTCCTTTTTGGCTGTTTCCTTCTAGAACGCAATTGCAATGACACCTGCAACTTACATTAATCTTAACAAATTAAGAGCGTTGCTGAATGTGGGTCATGTTTTTTGCATATTACTTTCTTGAGTGAAAATTCAAGCTTTTCTTTTGCTAATTATTAATAGAACAAGGTTCTACTTAATGAAATAGCAGTCGGAATCAATCTTCTGAAGCAGAATCATCTTACGCTCGTTTCATTGTATTGAATTGTGTTATCATTCATTTCTATCACAAGAGAAAGAGGGCTGGAAATCACGCTTATCTCTAATTTATATATGCGAATTTTAATCGTTTTGCTATTTTATTTAAGAATGAAGGGATAAAAAATCTTTCGCCTTGCAAATGCTAAATTAACTTGGAGATTTGCATCGCAAAAAGAGTTGCAAGTTCGTGCGCAGTGTGAGCTTCATCCTGTAGTAATCTTGGATTGTATTGACCAAGGAAACAGTATGTTTTAGCTTGCTTACGTTACTGATCCAATTTTTAGATTACTGCAAGCAATCAAAATGTCTTAAACGTATTGAAAAAGGTTGATATAAACTGTATTTTTGATGCTCCGACAACTATCATATTTAAAAAGATCAAGTAACTTTTGACAGGGAATTTCCATGCTTTTAATACATAATCTCTGTCCCGCAAGATTACCAGAGGTGAAATTCTCAAGATAGGCGGAAAAACATACAGTCTATTGTAGTTTTTGATAAAAGACACACTTTCAGTACATTTCTTATTTGAGTGCAAGTAGTTTTGAATACGAAGAGCATGCTTGTTTGAGCAAAAACTATCGTTGCAAGTCTTCTTCTGCCTCGCAGCATTCAATACTTTTAACCTGAACGTGTTAATCAATAAGATGCATGCAAAAATCGGTTAAGTTAGTTGTTCATTTTTGACGATATTGTATAAAAATATGCTTAGCTTTACAAAGAGACTATGTTAAGAGTGCCTTTTCAAATACTCTTTGGATAGAACCTTTCTAGTGACATCTTATATGTTCTTACTGTAATTGTATGAATAGTACAATTGCTAGTGGTTACTTGAAGTGCCAGAGGTATATATTATGTAGCAATTCTAATTGAAGGATCGTAGATAATATGCAACTAGATTTTTTCTGTTTATGTGGCAACTTTTAAAATATTAACAGCCGCATAAAAATTCTGCTTACATCAATTGATAAATAATTGCGCCTAATGAGTATTTGCTCTTAGTAGTATTGCCCACTTGAAGGACCTCCAGCGAATCTCGAGGCAAAAGAAAGTAAGTATTAAATTGTCTTTCCATTGTTTCTGCTCATTTAATATATATATACTCATATCTTCTTGGCACATTTAACTGTTATTAATTTTGGCAACGCTTTCCTAAGGAAATAAAGCCCAGCAAATTGTCAAAGTAATGCCTAAAGGCATGGTTTGTTATTGCATCACAGTTGTAGGGAATAACACCTACGGTACCTCGCACGTACATCATCAGCATTCCAAGCGTAAGCTGAGGCGGCTTGGTGTCGCGCCGGGGCCAATTCGAAACTGTGTTTCAACCTTTTTGCTAGCTTTACTTCACACTAGAAAATAATTTTAGTAAAGCTAAATGGCTAAGCATTTTTGATGTACCAAATTGGGAAAAAGTTGAAAAATCTTCCTAAACAAAATATAAGTTGTAGGTCGCACAAGCAGTGGAATCACATCGTTTTACTGGTGTAAATATCCAGAATAATACAGCAGGCCAGCTACCCACCAGCTGTATTCTCTCTTGTGGCCGCTGATATTTTGTATAGCTGTTGATCCAGATAGGAGAACTCGATGAATTGAGCCAGTGCCGACAACATTATAGAAAAGCAAACAGTTTTATGTACTGCATGAGGTAAAGTATATTTCTGTGTTTAGTTAATGTGTTTAGCTTTCTATTTCCATTCGTGTTTTTTGAAGCCGTACTGGATAAGTAATTCGATCGGTAATGTAGGTTTCCCTGGCGAATAATGTAAAAGCTCAAGTAGAAAGCATTTTGCCTTTCTCCCTGGGCGAATTCGGGAAGGAATGTAATTTTATGTGAAATTTTATTCACTTTTGTTTTGCTTGTACCTCATACCTTTCTCCTTCTCTACAGCTCATACAATGGACTTCAAGGATCCATCTTAATCATTCTGTGAGTATTCTTAATGTTTTATTCCCAATCGGAAAGCACTTTCGCATTCAAGTAAAAATGAACGGGTGCAGTAAGCAGAAGACCCATCGGCTGTTGAATCCTGTGCTGGATTTATATCAGAGATTTCCGAAAATGGAATACTGGCAGGGTCACTCCATCGCACAAACCATTCGCAAGCGAGATCAAGGTGATGTCTTTGTACGGCACCCCTGCGTAAAATCTTGGTTAGTTGAACCTGCACACTTTTAAGTCGAGTCGGTTGAATGTGTACGTAGTCTTTCAATAAGAGTTTGCTACATACTCACAAGGAAATTGTCAATCTATTGGTTTGTATCGTTTTTGCTAATTCCTTACTACCCCAAGATAAAGTTTTCAGCAAAAATAAACGCACTACAAATTGTTTTTGCAAGAAGTAAGAATTAGGGCAGCGCTCTTCTGAAAACTTCTTTGATATTTTTCTTTTTTCGGTGGTATGAATGTACATACACAGTTTCAAGATATTTGTATAAGTTATGATGTTTGCTCTATTCAAGCAACATAGCAACAATTTAAGTGTTTTACTGTATATATTATTTGCTTGTTTACGCAGGAATGGATTTATTCGATGCATTCGACGGTAAGCTCTTTTCTGTACTGCATTGAAAGAAGAAGAAAAATATAAGTGATTAGACTCCAGAAAAAGAAAATTCATTATTTTTCTCTTTGTTCCTACCGACGAAAGCATATACAGTTAGCGTATTTCCATACCCTATTTCCGTTTAAACGTACATTCTGTGTGTGCTATGCAGTTTTCCCAATTCTACAACTACACGCTGTAAAGTGGAAGCACTAACACACAAGCAATGTTTAGAGACCAATAAGGTGCATACGATGCTATTTAATTACAGTTAGCTTCATAATATGAGTATTTTTCAAATTATTCCTTTGCTATGATAAGGATTTATTTCAATATTTCCATATGGAAGCATTTATTTAGATTAATGTCAGACTGCGTGATTATTTTCTATCTATTCTATTGTCTACAGGATTGGATTCCAGGGGATTATGTGCAATATGTCAAAATTTTAGAAACGTAAGTTTGTGATTTTAGATGGTTCACTTCTCAAAATTTTTATTTAGACAGAGAAGACTTGACATTGTAGAGAATAAAAAATTGTTTTAAAAATATTTACGTATACCAATCATGCAGCTTCAAAGTTTTTAATGAAACGGCCAGCTTTAAATACAAGAAACCAAATTATCGAAAGGAAGCAGCTGGTACTATTGGCACTACATCAGTGAATTGTTATTTTAAAATAAAATTACAGATTATAGAGTTTAACATGCACACGTAGTAGATGAAAAATATAGATGTATGCATGCTTGATCAAAATTGCTCCCATCTTTTTCTCGCCCGAATTAGAATCATATTTCTTAAAAACTAAAAGGCTTCTTTGAAAAAGCTAGAGCATCGTTCATTTGTGTTGATCTTGGAAATTGCATTTAACGTGTTCAAAAAATTTATTGGAAAGAGTATCATATTAAGAAATAAATCATGTTGTTTCAATCTCTTTCTGTTCTTTGATAGGTTTGGAGATTTTTATCGCTCGGAAATAACATTTATAAAAACAGTCAATCTAACTATGCCTTAATGTATGGAAGTAGCAAGCACAGGTTGAAGGCTAACTAGCATAGTACTCTAACTTTGTTAATACAAATTGGCAAGATTTCAACAAAAAGTTTCTTTGGTTATGTTTCTTCACCTATTGCAAAATAAAACATTGCGTATCCATGAAGCATAATTTTTGCTTATACCCTGTAGCATAAAGTGTCATCTTATTGTTTGCAGAGCAATATCTGCTTCACAACATTACTAGATATCCTCAACAGCTTTTACACTATCTCTAGATTAGTCAAAGTCGGAAAACAGTGAATATGAAGTTACATATATTGGTGCTTACACGCAGCGGATTCTAAAATTATTACATGTAGATTCTACATGTAGTAATTTTATACGAATTGCTTATACGAGAACCATTTGTGCGTTGCTGTTGAGAGAGAGAATCATTCATTGTCTTGTCCCTATTGTTGCAAGTGATCCGTTTGCTATGATTTCCTAGCTTTTATCACTCATGTACTTTAAGCAAAGATCTATATTCACCACGGTCTCTTTAGCCATTTATGAGAGTTGTTAAACTGATGAAATCGCATATCATTCTATGGAATAGGCCGTTTGCAGTATACGTATTTAAAAGTTTTCATCTAAATTGACACTTACTGTTTCAGTCGCTCTAAAAATGAATAACAATGAAACTATGTTCAATGCAGAAACATAAATGCATATATTCCGTACGTAAAGCACTACAGTAAACTAACACGCTACACTAAGTCGTTATTTTTACTTGGGAGGATTGAATGTATTTGTGAAAGCAGTAGTGATGAAATAGTAACAATAACATTGCACCAAGGCTCCTCTTGTCTAATCTCAAATAAACTTCAAAATCCTGCTCGATACAATCTTTCCTTGCAAATGAATTGGAATACGAGGCGCAACTTAACTTTATGACTGCTGATGATAACTTCGTGAAGAAGATATGCCAGTAAAGTTTCGATTGCGCCCAATTTCTTAGTTCCGGGGAACCTCACGCATATTTTTGGGAGCCTCCTGCCGGAAATATCTTTACTCTTTCGAGCATATTATAATAATTAAAAGCATTTTCTATACGCTGTCATTACGCAAGATAGGAGCTAAAACTAACTTTCGGATTGCAGCAATAGCTTTATTTCTATAAAATCACTGCGATTTGCATGCAGATCCAACTGCCGGAATTTTGCTTCAAAACATTTCCGTCGACGTAATGCAACGTCCAAACGAATTCTAAAGCAGATTTAGGGCGTGCTACTCAAGTAGAATTATATTGTACACAGCGGTAACATTAGAAAAAGGGTTCTCTAATTTAAGGTGGTTTAAAAGCATTGTTGCCTCTAAAGCTAATGCCTGCAACATTTTTCTTTATTTCTATGTCAAAAATGTCGTTAGCTCTAAAGTGCATCACTTAACGTTGTTGCCATGAGAAATATTACTAAAGAAGTTAAACGCATTTTGAGGCGTAGCAGTTATAAAAAAAGGCATTAGTTGCAACAAAGAGATACTTTCGTTTTTAAATTGTCAGAGGTGGTATATTCTCTGGTGATGGCACTCCTAAGCAACATAATTTCTCTACCAACAAAACTTAGTCACTGCGTACTTCATTTCTAGAATTTCTTTAAAAGCGCAACTTTTTAGTCGATTTGTCCAACCATCTTTTTTATTTTCAAAAAACACTTCAGATGAGGTCACCACGTGGTTTCACCCAATTAATTTTATGCTCAGGCGCTTCAAGATAGAATAATTTCATGTCAATTCGATATTGCCTATGAGCATCCACCCATAACCAACCGAAAAACACGCCAATCAAGATGCCCATCAAATATTCACGTGCATACATATGCGTACGAAAATCTGCGCAATGAAAAAACAGAACACAGAATGCATCTACATACCAGTAAGCAGTAATGCTTCACATTGTAAGCACTTTTGATATCAGAATTCAGCAACACAAATCAGGAATTAACAAAATTTTGCAACAACCACAAAGATTCTACAAAAACCAATTTTCTCATAAGGTAGATGTGGCATAAGCAAGAAGCATTGCAAAAACACGTACAGATATACAATGTAGAAGAATTCGGACAGGCTGCATAAGCTACTTCTATTTTATCAAATACAAATAGGAATCATAGAAAACTATAAAATGTAATCATGTATCCTATGAGACAGAAAGGCGAATACGAATCTTACCTGATAAAACTCGCTGACGATAGGAGTGCCACGCTGATTCCCAATTGACTTCCTCATGACGGCCTTGTTCTTCAGCAGTTCGATACGGAAGCGGAATTTGATTTCTATATATCTTCAATGGTTTCGCAAACTTATAAAACATTTCTTCGTAATCATTGAACGTGAAGCCACCTTTCAACAATTTTTCCATATATGGCTGTAACTCCGGGGTATCATCACCAAGCTTCTTCAAAAATGGATAAAACTGTGGGGGTACATGATAAACATGGCGAATAGTAGATGAAACCTCGGGAGGAATAGTAGCCGGAACCCTGCGTATGAAATCAATAAAAATTAGAGATGACAATAAAGCGATTAAATGCTTCTCGGGAATTTGAGAAGTTAGAAACTCACATCACTGTTTTGCCAAAATATCTTGATGTGCATGTTATCTAGTAAAGTACTATCGCTTTAGTCAACATGTAGACACGGGGTGAACAAGCCAGTTCCGCTCTTAGTCGTAGCTTCAGAAAAAAAACTATCTTCCAGCAACATAGAAACTTCTGAACATCATCTCTTGCGTATTATCTAACATACATTAAAAATTGAGCCTTCTAATATAAACAAATTAAGAAATGCCACCTACACAAAGTGGTATACCAAAAAATATCTAAGGATCCATATTTAACATTTATCTTAGTTTCCCTGACATGTACATGTGGAGAGGATATTACAGATGAACGATTGGATTAACTTGCTTTACCCAAATTCATCTCTAGGGATCACTTCATGTTCATCTTCTACAAGAGGTTGCCATCCAGGTCGATCATGTTTTATAATAAACAACGTGGGAGAGCCTATCATACCCTCAGAACGCGCAATGCCTTCTTCACCCCCAGTTGGGGAAGATGAGAAGCACCGTCGCTGATCTGTTAGAGAAATTGAATCGCTTCGTTCTCTCTTCAGAAAAAAATTATATTTTTGAAAGGAAGAAACCTCGTTTTTGAAAAAAGAGGATGGAGTGGCGGTCGCTGACCAAGACGGTTTCAATTGAGCTTCGAAGGAAGCAGCCCTTGCATAACATGAAATAGAGTGGCAATTTTGCTGGTGGTTTTCCGGTGTTTGCTGCAACGCATGCAAGGCTCTACGAGTATTAAAGAAATTCCCTATGAAATTAGAGTTGGGAGGGTAAATGCCATTTCTTTGCACGCCCCATTGCAAGGCGGTGGGAAACCGCCGACAAGTTGGAACATACCCTACGGACACCATAGGTACAGCCCCACGGTAAATTCAGAGTGATAAGTATTCAATTAAAAGGGAAGTAAAGAATCAATTAAAGTAGCAATGAGTCCTTCCCTAGTACAGGATTAATTCAAAGTTCCATGAGTTAAGCCTGATTCCTTTTTTAAATGTATACCTGCACGTTACACAAAAGAGAAAAATTTTAAGTTGCTGGAGGCATATCGTGCGTTTGAAGAGACCTCTTCAGAGGTGCAAAGCCCCCTGAACGGAAATGAAAGTATGTGCTAGGGGGGGACGCGATACCCAAGCGTACTCACTCTACAGAAGCAGAACTGCGAAAAACAATCGCATATGATTTTCTATTGCCCGTAGCTCTTCGCCATGTCCTGTTGAGCTTGTGTTGCTGATAAAAGTTGGATAGTGCGAAGAACTAAAGTCAAGAGAAGACAGATATTTTAATTTGTGGTGTATGTCATTGCAGCCATTTTGAGTTTATATCGTTGTACCACAACAGAAGCAATACTGAAAAGTTTAAAATTATATCACTCCTTTTATTCGATACAAAAGCCACACAGGCAATCAAAAAAAAAAGTATATTTTTTGTTTCAATTGCAATAATCTTTTGTAAAAAGCACAGAGCAAATAATTGCCGTGAATGAACTAAAATTAAGGCTGCAGATAAGATGAGGCTGAGGAAGATAAAGGTCAAGCATTTTAAAGTAAAATGCATTTTTGACTCGGATACAATGAGCTTTTTGAGCCTTTGTAACAGCTCACAATTTCCTTGATGATAAATCGCTACTAACCAATGCTATTACCTGAGTTTGTAATCTTTGCATAACATGATAGTTCGATTAATTTATGCTACGCAATTTCATTTAAAAAGCTAAGCACAGTTTGGATATTTGCCTTTACATACATACCTTCTTTATTATCTCCCTCTTGCTTTATTATAATAAAAGAAGAATTGCGCTGTAAGTTGTGCTAGGAAAACACCAGCTTAGAACAAACAAAAGATGAGTATAAATTATCAATATAAAATAAAACTTATGCTTCTACAATTACTCTTGAGATCGATAAATTTTGAATAACTATCAAAATTGCAAAAGTAGTTGCTATACCCAATATTGTTAAATTAGTATGTGATATAATTGATGCCTTGCTCTTTAGTTGAATCATTTCATTGCTTGTAACCTCGAAAGTAGCTGTGATTATTATGTAGACTAATTTTTCTCGCTGTAAAAAATCCCAAAGTAATACAAGTAGGCATAATGGAAATTTCTTGACTCTTTTAACTGCAACCAAGTTTGAACTGCTGCAGAAATCCGCAGTACATAATAAAAAAAATTATTACATACTAAACTATTCCTTACAAGCAATTTTCTTTAGCATAGCGACCGAAAAAATGTATGTAGTGAAGCTTATTTGCGTGCTCATCTACCTTCTGTCTTAGCAAAAAAAGATATCATTTTACTGAAAGCGCGGCAAACATGTGGGTTTCTACGAAGTAGAGCCAGGCGAGACACATAGATGTAGAAACAGCTGCAAAGCACCTTGCCATGAAAGCAATGATAGGGAAGGCTCCAGTTTCG
The DNA here is from genome assembly GCA_015476325.1 of Cardiosporidium cionae. Classification (NCBI taxonomy): domain Eukaryota; phylum Apicomplexa; class Aconoidasida; order Nephromycida; genus Cardiosporidium; species Cardiosporidium cionae. Next base: position 57,871 of record JADAQX010000193.1, on the reverse strand, counting down.
CTCAAAATGTGAAGAGCTTGGCTTTCAGATAGGGTTGATCCTGCAACTGGTCCGAACGTTTGAAATTTATTCTTCCATGGGTAATGTGTTCTAGTTATTCACTTTTTCATGAAACATTTAATCAAGATCCCAAAGACTTCGCCGATCATTCTTTCGTTGTCCTAAAAAATAAGGGTTAGGGTGAGTATTACGTAACTTAGTTCAAAACTGTTTTTCCTTGAAGAGCTGCAAGTAAGTGGTATAAAGCTCAAACCTGTGTTTGATGAGTTTGAATTGGACATCAATATAGATATTTCATTCGAAACTATTCGGATACAATTTCTATCCAACAGAACCATTTTCACTTGCTGCTTAGTACATACACCGAAAGTATTTCTCGATGCTTTTCCAATGATGCATTATTTCGCGGCTGTTTACACAGGGAATGAACATTTAAAATACAGCGGAATTTTTGAAATATCTCAAGCAAAAGATTACTTTATTTTCTCTAGAGCACAAACAAATGCAAAATCGTTTAATTCATCGCTTAGATCATTGTACACAGTAAACCATGCTATTTAAAAGAAGCCACTCAAGTATACTAGCAGGTAGAAAACTGGGATAAGAGGAATATTTATGAGCGATAAAGTGCTGCAAGCTAAGAAACTTCTCCCCACATAAAAATCTATAACGTGACATCGCTTTTGGCTTATATCCTACGTACTGCATGCGACTAGACAGAATCATAGTAGGTAGCAGATGCCTATTATACAATGGTTTGCTGCGGATCTCACATATTTTTGGGAAAAGTTTGCGAAATATTTTTCTTACGACTTTTAAGGATTACCAAGTCACATTAAAGCAGTGCGAGGGGATAAGAATGATGGCATAAAACAGAACGGCATCCAAACAATGTAGCTGGTATACATCCAGGAACATGTTTACAGATACAAAAAGATGTAAAATAATAAAATTTTACATCGCCGAATGAAATAATTGATGCATTAGCATTTCAATGTAGCATTTCCTAAAGCGGGAAACCCCCAGTAAACATGGAGGAGGTTCACAAAAGCGAGACATTCCAAAGTATTTTATTTTAGAAAACTTGAGCTTATTTGAGTACTACAGCACTTTACTTTTCTTTGAAAAGATCATCGCTCCTTCTTTGTATAAGAGAAATAACATACACAAAGAGGCCCCGCACACAAAATTGGAAGCAAATATGTCTTACCAAAAAACCAAGCAAAATGTCAGCGACTCTATTGCAGTATCTGATCAGAGCATCCATCTTCTGAGGAAGTTTGAAAAGATTTTTTTACTTCAATGCATAGTTTATCAAAAATGCATCCCCAGTTGTGGAACCTCGATAACGCCCATCAAAAATTTAAAATACAGATTGAAAAAAGCAAAATTAACATTTTAATATATGCAAAAAAATTTGATCCCCAAATGTAGAGAAAACGTTATGCAGAATTAAAACGTAGAATATAGGCGTGTTCTAAACGTATATTGCCAGCCTCATTCATCGCACGTATACGTTGAAGTGTGGGTGCAATTTTTTATAATAAAAAGAATACATCGACACACGGAAGAAGAAGCAAGGCGCTATGTTGCAGTCTCTGCCACTTCTATAACTTCTGCATCGTTGGCACTTTCCATAGGGGCAGTTGCATCACTCAGAGGGGAAGCAAAAGATGTTTCATATTCACATTCCGTAAGCGTAGGAATGGAGAGCAAAGTGAGAGAGGCGTCTGTTGCATGGAGCACATCCGTTTCTAAGGTAAGACATGGAGCATTCTCCAGATGAGAGGAACCTTCCTTTACTGAATAATTAGGAGGAGATGCCCTCTTAATTGAAGGGAGGTCGGTAGGTTTCAGTACAGGTGGAACATCGGCCTCTGATGGCATGGAACGAGATGTTCGTAAGAAAAAAAATCGCTTTCTGGCAGCTTTTATCGGTAAAACTTGAAATGTAGGTGGATCAGAGGGTATTTTCTTCCCTGTTGCAAGATGAGAGGCAGTGCTGTCTTCCTGCCGTAGCATCGTAGGGGTAATGCTATGAGAAAGAGGTGGCACAGTATTTCTGGGAAGATCTTTCATGAGAGAGGACGTTGTAGCGGCCACGGATGAAGGAATTGCCTCTGTATCGGTATAAGGAAAAGAGGCAACAAAGTCACCCTCAAAACTACTCTGACGCATCTCAGAGAATTGATTAGCAGAGAAAGTGGCAGACAGTGACGAAGAAAGGCGATTCGAATGCCAACGAATATGTTGAAAAATAGAATTGACGTACGATTCGGTTATGTGTAAGCTTTGCAATTTCTCAAGGAATACCTTTTCCTACAAATATCAACATTAAGAAACTCTGATCTATGCCCATAGAAGGCATTAAATACAAAGGCTGGCATACCCAATTTTTTTTAGTATGGAAGAAGCAGAGTAAGAAGTATACCCAACAAGGGCAGAAATGAGAGGAAATTATTTCAATCACAAGACACACACCCCACACTTTCTGGTGGCAGATTTACATTCAAAATATCACAGTAAAAGGAAAAACAGTATATAAACGGATATTACCATTTTTATTCTACTTTGCAGTTATCCTGCATAAAGAAAAGAGTTAAAAATGTTTTTTGAATACTAGAGACCCTCAAAATAACAAGAAATAACTTCAAAAAAATCAAAGAGAGAGGAGACACACCACGACTGGCACCCTATTTCTTTACAAATGTCACATGGCTCAAAACACCCAAGAAACATGTATATAGCCATAAGAGTCCAACTGTATCTATGCATTTTATTACATCCATGAGCTGCTCTCACATTAATCTTTGTATAAGTATTACGAGAGGGAGCCAACAGACTCAAACATTCTTCTGGAGTGCCAGTTAAAAGTTCCTCATCAAATATCTTTACAATGGTAAGGGATACCTATAGAAAGGAGAATATACATGAAAATGCATTGCTGCATTGAGACTATAAAACAAAATTTTCTCATCTTCTCATACTCTCATACATCCATCTTCAAATATCCACACATCTACATAGTTTGCTTGGATCTCTGATATTAAAACTTTCATTTTAACCTATTTGGGACGTCTCTCTAAATACATATTTTGCTAAAATTTTTCAATAATTTTTACTAATTTTCATTTTGAATACCCTCTTCACCTAATTTTACTTTCTTTCCTCCTATTTTATTCTTTTATTGCTTGGTATGCATTCTTTTTCATTCTATTTCTCTCCATTACTCCATGAGGATTCATTCTTTCATCTCACAGTCTCATGCATGCCTCTCATCCCCTCCTCTAAAGTTCCAATATATATATATATATTTTTTTTTTTTTATTACTTGTAAGAAAATCCATTCTCCAAGGATAAAGATACGATCACATACATGTGTGACTATTTTAGAAGGAAGAATTCTATCAAAATAAAATAGTATAAATATACTATACACCTTCTATCTATCTTTATAGACTATAAATATATATATATTCCAATAAAATAGATAGTAAAGATGCGTGGCCCATCCGAAATGCACCCTATTGAAAAGAATTTAAAATATTTTCAAAAAAAAAATATTTTTCTTTATAAAATGCAAATATACCTGCAAAAGAGAGTATAAAACCAATCCACAAGAAAATAATCCACTCTAATATTGAAAGAGTTAAATTTAGTATAAATCAACGGCAATTTCTCAAAGAGCATCAAATCAAACGTACGAAAGTAAAGAGTTAGCACTGCTTGATCAAATGTATATAAAGATTTGAAAAGAGGTTTCTGAAACTGAAAAAATAAATTTTATAATAAAATTAATAAAATAGTACTCAATGGATCCTTTAGGATTGAAAAATTGAAAAGAAATCTTTACTAGCAAATGCTTTTTATTTATATAGTTTTCAATTTTTTATATATTTCTCTTTACTCCTATTTTTATTTTTTTGAGAAGAAACTAATTTTTCTCTTTTTTTTCTACTTTATACACTTTTTATTAAAATAAAAATGAAAAGAAAATGATTACAAGGAAACAAATTTATGTAAAATTTCCTTTATATTAAATATATTTATAACTTTTAATTTATAACATAATTTTTTAAGAAAATAATTCTATTTTCATTTTCTCTGTATTCTTTAGAATAAAAAATGTATACTCACCAAATTACAGAAAGAAACAAATGTTTTATATTCATCCATAAAAATTAATAAAACAGCAAAGAGACATGTCATGCCTTGAACATAACTAAACAAATATATAAACATCAAATATTTTTTTATTAATTAAAAAGAGTTTATTATTCTGTTAAAAATTAACAGTTTGAAGAAAAAATATGAATTGTATTTTAGAATCAATAAAAAATTCAAACTAGAAAGATATCCTATAAAAAAAATAAATTAAAGATAAAGAAATATAAAAATTAAATTCTAACCCAATATCAGGACGAAACATCACAAAACGTTCCAAAGAGCGTTGAATTTTTCTGCAAAGTTCCGCCAAACTGACGACCGTAGAAAAATCTTTTTCTAAAATAAAAACAATTTATTTAAAATTATGAATAATTCAATTAAATAGTATGAATAATTCAATTTTTATTTTTGAAATATTTTAATTGAGTTTCACTTTGTACGAATCAAATGTTGAATTCTGTTAATAATAAAATTTTATATTTTGTATGTGTGGAAACATGCATTTCTATTCCTATATATTTATTTTTTGAATAAAAACGTATTCTCTATAAATAATTTTTTATTATTAAAATCAAATTTATTGTTTCTTACCTTTTGTGGTGGGAAAATGGGATTGACAAAACATAATAATCCAATGCAAACTTCGATAGATATCCATATGGATGTCTTTAAATGAATCCATAATACAACTTTCCCATGTAAATCCTTTAGATTCTTCTAATTCTTATTATAAAAAAATAATAAAGTTAAATATAGCATTAGGAAACAGAAGAGAAGATTTTTTTTTTGAGAAAAAAGAGAAATAAATAATTTAAGATGAAAAATTTTATAAATCGTTTTAAATAAAAGTATATATAAAAATAAATTACTTTTTTTTTAGACATGCTTCTAATCTTTATTTTGTAGTTTCTAAACTTAAAATAGAAACATAGAGACGCTTAAATACTTTAAAATAATTTCTTTTATTGAAAAAATACTTTTTTTTTATAGGATTCATCTTCATATTTATTTTTTTCTTGCTATTTTCTCAGGGTTTATCCTCTCTCTTCTCCTTGTTTCTCCTCCCTCACAACTCTACTCCTTCTCCTCAACTTTTCCCCGCCTTCATCTGTTCTCTCCTTTCCCTGTCTACACTCTTCCTTTCTTCCCCATCCTTCTTCTCCTTTCCTTCTATCTTACATACCCTATTCCCCACTTTCTCTAACTTTCCCTCCCTTGGCATTCCTTTCCTTCTATCCTACACTTCCCTCCCCTCTCCACTTCCACTCCTCCCCTTTTCCCCCCAACATCCACTCCTCCCCTCTTCCCTCTCCACATCCACGCCTCCCCTCTTTTCTCTCCCCCCCACACCTCCCCTCTCCTCCTCCATGCCTCCCCTCTCCTCCTCCACGCCTCCCCTCTCCTCCTCCACGCCTCCCCTCTTCCCTCTCCACTTCGCCCACACCTCCCCTCTTCTCTCTCCACTTCCCCCACACCTCCCCTCTTCTCTCTCCACTTCCCCCACACCTTCCTTCTTCTCTCTCCATTTCCTCCACACCTTCCTTCTTCTCTCTCCATTTCCTCCACACCTCCCCTCTTCTTTCTCCACTTCCCCCACACCTTCCCTCTCCCTTCTCATTTTCCCCCCCAATAGTACCCTGTAAAGTTGTTAATGCAGTTGGATCGAAGATTAACTTAAGAGAGTCCACTGTGACTTGAAGAGATTTTTTCTCTCCTTGAAAGATTTCCTCCGCCACAGTGAGGCATTTTGTCGTTTCTGCTACTGGAGGTCCTAATGGCGAGAGACATTCCTCCAAGTGGCGATTTGTAGAGGAAGCATCACTTTTTTCAGAAACGAAAGAAGTTTGATTTGAAGGAAGATTTTTGGAGAGAGTATCGACAGAGGAAACAGCAGAAGCAATATTATGAGGGAGTTGCAAAAGAACAGAATGAACAGATTCTTCAAATAATTTTTGAGAGGAAGAGAAATCAGAATTTGATTTGGAGAGTTGTCGCTCTACATGCTCTGAACGCGTTGTGAGAAGATCAAAGAGTATTGTAGAAAATTGTAATGCATTTCCAATAGCCTATGAAAATAGAAAAGAAGAGAAAGAATTATAAAAAAAAAGAAATAAAATATACAAAGAAAGGGGATGTCGAATTATTTTTTAAAAATAATATACATATATATTTTTTTTATCAAAAAAAAAAAAAAGATGAAATAAATTATATATAAAATCAAAATCTTAATAAAAAATAATATAATGCTACACAGAAAAATTTACATTTACAGTATAGAAAGATGTATACATATAAAAATAGTATTACAAATAAAATCTTCTTAAAAATAGTTTTTTCTTCCAATTCTTCTTTTTTAAAATTCTCTTTATATTTTTTTCTTCTGTTTCTTACCGCAGACCATAATTTTTCACGAAGGTCAACGGGAATACTTTGAAAAGAAATGTGAGACTCCAAAAATCGTGTTTTAATTCCTCCTTCAATAAGGGGAAGAATATGTGATTCCCAAATTTGATAATCATTCTTATTTTTTTTAATCTAATAGATTTAAGAAATACACAAAAAAAATTATAAATGAAATAAACTACAATTTAAAAAAAAAATTCTCTCAATAAAAAATTCTCTATATGCAATAGTAATAAAAAAATTACAAGAAAAAACGATTACATAAATTAAAATACATATTAATTTTTTAAAAGTTTATATACTAAAAAAAGAAATATATGAAAATATGACTATACTTTTTTTATTATAATTTTTATACCGCAGAGGGGAGATAGAAACGAAAAGAGTTTCCAGAATTAAAGAAGTTTCGCTTCACTTTAGAAGAATGCCATAATTTCGTAGACTAAAAATATAAATATTTTAATTATTTTAAATATTTTATAGGAGAAACCTTCTAAATAAAACATTAAGTATAAAACTTTAAAAAAGTAACAATGAAAGTATTTCAAACTATCAAAAAACATCTAATTTTTTTTTCTAAAATACTCTTTTCTTTTTAAATTTCTTTGTATACAAAATTTTGTTTCCATTACATATAAATAAAATCTGTTTTTCCTTCTTTTCTGCTTTAAATTATTTTCTTATTTTTTTAAAATTTTCTCTTTATAATTTTTTATCATTTTATGCTTAATATCTTCCTTTTCTGTATTAAAATATAGATTTTTTGAATTTACAAGGTTGATAGAATGTATATAAATATACAAACACTATCTGATTTTATTTTGATTTCTCCATTTGCTTTTATTCATATTGAAAACTCTCGTTTAGTATACATATTAACAAAATACAGCATACTTCTTCTATTCATTAAATTATTTTGAAGAATTTCTTTTATAAAGAACATACATTAGACACTGTAGGCATTGGGGAGGAAAGTTCTGCCGTTGAAAAATCAACAAAAATAATTTTTTGAATGTGCAATAAAATTTATACTGAAAATGAATTATTGAGAGATAAATGAGTTGAGAGAGAGAGAGAGAGAGAACTATGTAGAGAGAGAGAGAGAGAACTAAGTTGAGAGAGAGAGAGAGAACTACGTAGAGAGAGAGAGAGAAAACTAAGTTGAGAGAGAGAGAAAAAACTAAGTTGAGAGAGAGAGAGAGAATTAAGTAGAGAGAGAGAGAACTAAGTTGAGAGAGAGAGAGAGAATTAAGTAGAGAGAGAAAACTGAGTAGAGAGAGTACTATGTTATAGAGAAATTCGTTACAGAAGAAAAAGAAAAAATAACAATAAAAGTTTCCCAAATACAAGCATTCCTTTTCTTGTATATCAAACTCTAAACGTATTTTATAAAGTTTTTTGTATGGTTTATCTCATCTTTATATATTTATGTGAAGTTTATAAATGTTCATTAAAAAAAAATTAGAACACTCATAGTTTAAATAATGTTTTCAACTCTCTCCAATTTTCATCTTCTGGTCATTTCTACAATATTCTCTTCAAAAGTTTTATAGATATATCCAAAAATATTTTTATTCTTTACGAGAGATTTCTACTTTCTTTGATGAAATTTTTTATTTTTTATATTTCTTCACAGACCTTTCATGAACTGGAAAGAGTCATTTCTTGTATATATATCTTTTTCTTGCTGAAAAAACCCAAAATATTTCCATACAAAATTTTAAAAAAATATATAAAGAAAACTAGTGAAAAAAATTAAGAAAATTTTTATTTTAAAAACGAGAGAAGAAAGAGAAAGAAAGAAGGAAATAATAATAATACTACCATAAAAGAGGAAAAAAAAAAAAATTATTCTACATCATAACTTTCCATTTCTTGGATTATTATTTTATAAAACTTTTCCCAATTTATAAAAACAAATGTATCCATAGTCTTAAAACTCCATCATTTACTTTGTATTTATTGATTTTATCTTCATATTCTCGAATAATTTGAGTAAATACTTCAGAAGAGGCTTGTTTTTGTCTATTCAATAATTGAATTTCACTCTGTAAAATTAAATTAGAGACAAAAAAAGAAAATAAAAAAAATTTTATTTTTATAGTACAAAGAGAAATAGAGACTGAAAAAAAAATAAAATAAACTAATTCCTTAAAAATAAAAAAATTATTAAAGTGCAACTAAATGTAAAAATAGTATTAAAAAAAAAAAAAATTTTATAAAGAAGAAAAAACCAGAAACAGGCATTTCATACTAGAAATAGAAAATTTAACAAAATTCTTTTTTTGAAAAATAAATATATTGGTAAAAATTTAGAAATGGATAAAAAGATTAGAAAACATCTATTATATAATTTCAAGAATACTACTCATAAGAATCTCTTTCCAAAAATTGAAATTTTCTAACTTGTAGACGTTTATTCTCTTCTAATAAAGAATGCTCAGATAGAGGCGGCGGCATTTCTACAAAATTTGTGGCGTTGCCCTCCGCCTCCGCTGTGATCATCGAACGCATGGCCGTCGTTTCTTTCATGAGAATAAATTCAAAGAGGAGAAAGCCTCTGTGGTGAGATACTATAAATAAAATGATAAATATCTGTGGATACAAAATACTACGATAGTAGAGTGGCATCAAAATCGTCCAAGTTTTTGAAATCTTTAAGAATTTCTAATCTCAATGTAACTATACGTGTAGGAACAGATGTATCTTGGATAGTTTCTGTTATTTTTCCATATATATATATTGAAAAAGGTCTTAACAGGGGGTAATTTCATTTACATTGAGCAACTTTTTCTATTCGATTTCAATCTTGATAAGAGAAATATCTTTTTAAAATGAATCATGAGAGGGCTGTGAGAAAAAAAGATTGAATTGCATAGAAAGAAGAGAGGAAAGAAAATTAAAACAAAATTTTATATATATATTTTCTCTGAGCATCATCACGCATACGTTTGAATTCTTATATTTTACAGGAAATATTGAACCATTTTTAAACTTAATACGTGAGACACACGAATTGTGAATTTAGAAAACGTGTTCCTTCATCACGCCATTCTAACATCTTCCTGACATACAACAGTCTCAAGCGGTTTTTTTCTTGATATTGTATTTGTTCCACTCTTTCATACTCTCAAAAAAAGCTGCACGATGTTACAGTTCAATAGGGATACTTGAACAAATTTCTATGATAGTCTTTGAAAAATACCAAAAAGCAATCAAGCAAATGGTATACTACAGACAACATAAATATAAAAACACTTCAGCCCTTTTTGATGATGGTAAATAAAGATTACTTTCAGTGCAGTTACCTAAATTTCCGAGATATGCTTAAATTTTGCCGCAACAAATTTATTTCATAGGAGGAATCACTCCCAAATCAATGCGAAATGAATACCCTTATCCTTAAAAATAGTTGTTTACCGAGATTTTCACTGATAAGACTAGCCGCATTGAATGAAAACAAACTCTTGTTTTTCAAAAAAGTACAAGGTAAGCGTGCTCACACTGGAAGGAGGATTGCCATTACACTGATAAGTTGTACAATTGTTACGACAAAAAATTGATGAGCTGAGCGGCTTGCATTTGCAATGCATAGCAATTATATTTTTATCACATCGCATAGAAGCAAACGCATAAGGTTGATATTTACGCCAAAACTTGATGCGCGCTAAGAGCTACACTTACGTAGCTCCTCTTCAACATAGAATAGCATTGCATTTCCAGTCTTCATTTGCTGCTAAGAGCGGTGCCGATAATTTCAAAAAGAGATATATTACTTAAAATTTCGACTCCAGCAGCAAGTATTCAAGCGGAAGCAGGAGTACACTTGCTTGGCTTTTACCAACCTACTTATCCCCTCTAGATAATTTGAACCATGTATTCTAACTCGGCAGGAAGAAATTAAGGTGGTGCACGCAACCGCGTAAGAATCATAAGTGGTTTACAGTGGCAAATTTCGTCGCTGTGAACTAGCTGGGTTGTATAGAATCTATATAAAGATACTTTAAATGCAAGGGCGAGGTTGAATGCACAGTTGGTGTTCTCATGCGGGTCAATCACAGGGTGGCAAATTTAAGTCAAAGGTAATAGCGTAAGAGCATCAGGCTGCCCTTCATGGGGTGGTTGAGTTGCAATAAATCATTGTCAAGTGCCACCTCAGTAAAAACAAAAGCAAACAAGGAATTACAATTATGACAATGCTTAAGTTGCGTTTCTATGATTACTACGTCAATATCATAGTTTAAATTTTTTGCGCGGATTATTCCACTGTAATATGTATACTCACACCAGTGTATCTCTCACTGATCTGCCAGCTTTTAAGTTACCAACAGCAAATCAGATTATCCGATATGAAGTTAATAGCCTAGAGAGCCACGAGCTGACCAGGGAAAAAATTAAGAATAAACTGAGTAGAGAAATCATTTAGCTTCTTATATTCAAAGCGGAACGAAATTTTATTCACTTTCAGCCATGAAAAAGGCCATTCTATCAAAATCTACGTTACTCTACCTCTTATGGGGATTAAGCCACTTTGTTCCTCCTGTTTGATGAAACAAAATTGCATCACATTTTAGAAAATCCATATAGAAATCTTTGGGGGTAATAAAAAAAATACAGTTTTACAGGAAATTTAATACGATAGTAAAATGTAGAAAATGTGTATTGAAATATTTAACTTCTATAAAAATACAATATTCACTGCTACTATATACCATTTATTTTAGAGTTCCTTCTTTTGGTGAAGAATTAAACTTCATAAAAACTTTCATACTCGTATAAAATCGAGAGTTATTACTTGCCAATCTTCGTAGGAAGACATAAAACGTAAAAGATGTACGTTTTTACCGTAGATATGTGGGAGAAATGAAACTAAGTAGCAATACAGCGGGTGTAAAAAAGATTCTATGATTTACAAGAGAGGCCAAGCCAAAGAAAAATTGTTTTCATCTGCATGCCTTATTCATAAAATTATATTTCAATCCTAAAACGCTTTTTATCATCTTAGCGTTTCACCACTCGTTAATAATAGCAGAGTAACCAATTAATGGTGAGTGTCGCGCTATGCCTTTCATTTCATTTAAGGGTGTGCCAGTAAAAATACTCCAATCAAAAACATTTCCTACAGGGACATACTACGGGTTAATTCAAGGGAAACAATGACGGCAAAGTAGACACAGAAGCTAATTTTCAGTAGAATATTCAAGTGTTTCCGGGAAAGGATTTCGATTTATCAAAGTCATTATATAGCTGTAAGTACACTAACAAGAATAAAAAGTGCCTAGAAAAGCTTAGTTGATTTAAAAAATCGTAAAATAGAAAAAGTATCCATTTTACTTGAGTCAAACAAACTTAACCGACTAAAATTAATAAAATATGTTTCCAAGGTTATAGAAATGCTCTAGAACTAATTATTTTTAGATGAAGTAGGATAGCATTGAATGAGAGTGTATACGAAAACGTCACCCGGAGCTTAAGAAATCAAGAGTGCTATTTCAGCACAACATCAAGATAAAATAGAAGGTAAACATAAGCAAGAATTATGACCAATTCTGTTAAACGAGAGAAATAAAAAACAACAATTTTATTTCATTCTAATGCATTCATTTAGAGTTCAAAAATTCTCAACAACGTAGCTCTCTAGCAAAAAAAGTTTGAAAATTTCCTATGAGCTACACGAAAATCTGGAAAAAAATAGTGGAGGACCACATAGTCAACCGGATATATCATTCCAGTCGACCAGCCTCCTTGTTCCATGCTGCAGGTTATTTCAAGCATTGCTAAGTATCGCTTGAGCAGTCATTTTGCTAGGAAGTGAAGGAGAAATGCTTAGCCACTGCGAGTGAATCATATTAAAAGAAAGTACTGGCGGTTTGTTCAAGCTCATAAGCTTCCCTTTGCATACGCGATCAATTGATAAATTTGGAGAGTGAAGTTGTTGCTGTAGCAAGGGAAGGGGTGATGTAATATACCCCCCAGATGCTCGTCGACCATTATAGTACTTTGTAGTTGCAGAACGAGGATCCATCCATCCAAAATGCGATCGAGGATTTGGAGTTGGACAAAAGCAAACTTGTTCCTCTGATACGATGTCGGCTTTATCCACAACCAGTCCACAATAATCAATGTACCACAAAGATTCATCAAGCTTTAATGGATCCATCCTCCAATCCAATTCCAGTTTGCACTCTTCAAACCACTTTTTCTTTAAAGCCTTGTGTACGATTTTCCAATCATTTTCTGAAATAGGATCTGTAGGTTTCTGTATAAGTTTCTCTTCATACAGTTGACGAAGGGTTTTGCTGTGCCATCTAGCATCCGAAGTAGCCCATCTATTGTATGCGGAGAAGTCAAAGATCTCATTTAGATTGACTGCTTTCGGAGCAGATCCAAAAACAGAAAAAGGATTCCATGATTCCTGTTCTTGAAGTGTGGTGACAACGCTATCCGAAGTCAGCATTTCGCTGTACCACGCTCCCTTTCGAATTGTATTTGCGTAGGCTTCCATCCACCTAAAATATTCTTTTATTTCATTAAACCGTGATTTTACGGATATAACCGTGCTCCAATCTCGTGGAATAAAAGTCAAATCTCTGTCTTGCAATAATGGTCTAGTGTTGGGATTGAGAGGCCCCCCTTTTCGCAATACCAAAAGACTGCCTATATCGAAATTCTCTTTAGGTATTCTTGGCAGAATGGGTCGTAAAATGCGATGAAAATAATTTGTATCTTTTGGATGTTGCTTTACTCTATCATACAAATAGTCACAGTGTGGGGATACAGGATGTTTAGGATTGAAGGGATCAGCGGATGTCCAATTGGTCCCAGGTGAAGGCAGATCGGCGTAATCTTCTGTTTGGTCTATAAAACTTACTCCAGAAGTTTCCTCTATCCCAATTGTATTAACTGTGTTTGAGTTAGATGTTGCAATCTTCTGCTTCGCATCACTTCGAGATGGTAGCACCGGACGAGCAACATTAAAGCATTTCGTCAAAAAATCCTAAGCAAGCAATGGAAACGATCTTCGTGAAATTATTTCACGTATCAACAATAAAAAATGTAATTCATTTTATTTTAAAGCAATTCATAGCATTCGATTTACAGAAATTCATAAAATTCAGCAATGAGACCGAAAAAATAAAGTGCTCTCATAAGAATCAAGTATGAGAGACAGTATAACGCTTTATTTACTTTCATCCCCTCATCGTTTCAAATAAAACAAAAATACATCAGCGATGCAATTGCAAATTACTCACTTCATTTGTTTCCGATTTTTCTGCAGGATGAGTAGAAATTTTCGTAATCAACTTCTTTCGTGGATAATTCGGCACGTTTTGTTCGATATTTTCTTCGTCAAGAGGCCTTTTTTGCCTCATAAGAGCAGTCCCATCCATATTGTAGCGCATTCGAAAATGTGGAGAATTCTTCACTGGAGACAACTGAGGAAAACATCTTGACATGTTTTGCGTTGAGAGAGGACTGTAGCAGCCGCGTAAGTCGCCACCAAAAAATGGTTCTGCTTGACATAAGGATTTAGTGTTCACTGGATAAGCACCTCGAGTTGTTATTCTGTTCATGCTTTCTAAGAGAAGAGGAAGATTGTTCTCAAGTTCGATGGAAAAAGTCTTGGCAAATTTTTGCAAATGTTCTCTTTGAGGGAAGTCTTCTCGACCCTGCGATGAAGCGCCTTCTGGCACTCGTTTTTGAGGAGTAGTACGACTTCTTGGAGAAGCTGAGCTGAGTTTTGTGGTTACCATATTTACATTCCCATGCTTGTAATGGGGCATAGCATATCTATGTTCCCCTTGCGACATAATTGCTACCGGGGCACTGTTGTAATGAAGCACCTACGTCAGAGGGGTGCAACTCGTTTACAGCGTATTATCACTGGAGCATTTTTACGAAAAGTAAGCAGGTGCCTTTGCCAGGTACCACAAAGTCAGCCAACCTCTTTTGCTATACACAATCGTCCTCTCTTTGTTATCCAAAGAAAAGCACGCTAACCGCCTTAGATGAACAATGTTTGAAGAATATTCTTAGCTTTGCACCGATACTTTTCTGAAGATAGAAGCAAGAAGTAACGACCGAAATACAGCTTAAATAGACTTCGCGCAGCACGCTAAAATATTATTTGCAACAGGGGCCTTCAATACAAAATCTTTTAATTCAAAATATGCGATAATTTCTAAGGCACTCTTCGAAAGTTGCGTAACAACGAACGTTGTAAAAGAGAACACCCAATAGTGTGTGTCTAACCCATTCTCACAATGTCTTGTGTGCACTATTTTTGAAAATGAAATATTCATAAGAGAGCGATAAAACAAAATACTATTGAGATTAGGTATCGCTCAATCAACGAAAATACATGGAATCCCCCGGCTAGTGTGATTGAAAGCAGCCACCAAAAGACAGAGGTCCTCTACACTTGTGCTGTGCTCCAACCGTGATACCGCGCGGGCGAATGCCAAGCTTCTTTCCTTGCTGCGCGAGAATTTGCTGCGAGTGAAACTATTTTGATCTACATACAGTTTTGGTATAAAAGAAACAAAATGAATGGGGGACTGACAAATATAGTAATAAATAAAAACTTTCATGGTGAAAAAGGGCGTTTAGTAAATTTAACAAAAATATTTTGGGCAAAGTGCAGAAATAATTTAAAAATGATATAAACTCGTAGCACCACCATAATCAATTAGCAAGATAACATGTCGTTATTAGTTTCAAAGCGCTACTAAGATATGCTATTTTGTGGATAGAGTAACTTATGAAGGACGCAGTTGCGAAACTGCTGCACTGGTGATGCATTTTATTTACGTATGCGTACTTCACCTGTAGTGCTGGACAATCATCTGTTGCATTGCAATAGCCGCTATAGATTCTATGGCAAAGACAAATTTTCAAAGGTAAATACATTCAACATATATTCAAAAAACAAAATCAAACAAGCAAAAAAGGGTAGATGCAAGGTAATAGAAATCAATTAGGTAGGCGTACCAGCCGGACATCAATACTATAATGATATGAAAACTGGTATCTTACATATGTATTGCAAAGACATCTAATCTATCTCCTCTGGGTGCCACTAGCTACATATATGAAATTCAAAGTTCATCCGATTTATAATTGTTTTCTACTTGATTATATCTATTACTTTCTTGGTTATTTCAAAACCATCTCTTAAATATATATAGTAAAAACTCAATTTTTTTTAGCTTATATTTAATGAGAAGTAAGGAATGTAACCGTTCGCTAGTTTTACCTTAGGATATCAAAATTGTCAACAATAAAAAATAGTTTCACCGATAATTACCGGCTGCTTCTTACCGTTATCTATACTTCAAACTAGTGAAAGTAAAGAAATATCTTGAAAATCCGAATTAAAGTATTATAATCAATTTACAAAACAGTTTATTGAAGTATAACATACATTGCTCAGAAGATCTCATCATTTTTTTAGTAGCAATAAACGATATTAGCTACTATTAATTTTGATGAATATGTAATCTGTATACTTTGATTGAAATAGTTTCACTGAACAAATCTTTTCAGTAAAACTTTCATTGCAAATATGACTGCTTTTTACCAACAAACTATTTTTCAATAGATTAACTGATTGCAAACGTACATCTTTCTTTTCTTATCGTCTTACTGAGTAATTTTGGTTAATAGCTTACGTAGATCTTGCATATTTAAGAATTTTCAGGTGTAATCTGTAAATGAATACAACAAATTTTCAGAAAACATACTACCTCCAGACTTGAAAGAGCATTAATCTCACTAATTTTTCTTCAACTTTCTAAGAATTTGCTGAGATCTCTTAAATGTGTTACTCTGCTCATTTACTACAATAAAATGAAAATTGAAGAGGTCATTTCAACCACCAAAGCAAATCGTATTGCATCACATACTCACATCAAAGGTTTGGGGCTCCGAGAAGATGGCATGGCAGAGGCTGTACATATGGGGATGGTTGGCCAATTGAAAGCACGTGAGGCAGCTGGTATAGTGGTTGAGTTAATAAGTAGAAAGACAATGGCTGGAAGAGCATTATTATTAGCAGGTAATAAAAATATTTTGATATGAACTTATTGTATATGCCCATTAATAAGAGCAAGTAAAATTACCAAGTGCTGATGTAAAAGTACAATTCTTGCATTTTGAATTTATAAATTAAGACATTTTCAGCTAAATGTGGCGTATAAAATTGTTAGCCACTGTTTATGGACTATTTAGGACCTCCAGGAACAGGAAAAACAGCGATTTCCCTAGCAATAGCACAAGACTTGGGTTCACATGTTCCATTTTGTCCAATGGTCGCATCAGAAGTATATTCCCATGAAATTAAAAAGACAGAAGTTCTCATGGAAAACTTTCGGCGATCTATCGGAATACGAATACGAGATATCAAAGAAGTTTATGAAGGAGAAGTGGTTGAATTAATGGTATTTTATGTTTTACTTCATTAAAAAGTACATTATAGCATGACAATCTTGCAAAATTTATGAAAAGCAACAATTGGAAGTTTGTATATTAAGTCAATTTTAAGAAACTTTCCATTTTTAGTTCGAAGAACAAAATGACAATCATGAAAATAAAGAAAAGAGCAAGACCTCACAACAGGAATGTGTTGCCTCTCCACCTATTTCGGCAACGATCACATTGAAGACAAAAAAGGGAACGAAATCTCTGCGATTAGCCACATCAATAGCAGTTGGTGAGATGATCAATAAGAAAGCAGCGAATAAAAGCATAAAAATATGAAATTTATTAGTCGTTTCAAATCAAACGTACTTGGAACTTTAAAACTTGTAATTTATTGAAAAATTACTTTTTTCATAGCTTGAAATGTTGACTGGTGATATTTCCATTTTCTAAATGTCGGGTAAAACTTTGATTACTTCACAGCATTTCATTAATTCAAATTTGCACAAAAGGATTAATATGCCCAAAATATTTATTTTTTTCTGTTTAAAATGCAGCTCTTCAACAAGCAAAAATCAATATTGGAGATGTAATATACATAGAATCGGCATCAGGGATGGTTACACGAGTTGGCCGATCTGATATTTTTGCAGGCGAATTTGATCTCGAGGCAGAAACTTATGTTCCTATACCCGGAGGGGATGTGCATAAAAAAAAAGAAATTCTTCAAGTACGACGGGTTTATTGCAAGTATCCCTAGGAAAACAAGTGTAGTAGGGAGGTACCTCCCTAGCAACTTAGCGTTAAATTATGTTTTTTTTAAAGTGGAGTTAACACCCAAAAGTATGTTCTGTAATTACAATTGCCAAATTGTGGTTATTATAAGCAATCTATCGTTATCTTCCTCACAGGATGTTACATTACATGATATGGATGTCGCTAACGCAAAACCGAAATGGGGAAATGAACTTGCTGCTGCAATGGGAGATATTATGAAATATAGAAAGACCGAAATCACGGAGAAGCTTAGATTGGAAATTAATAAAATTGTCAATCGCTTCGTTGATCAAGGCGTCGCGGAGGTTGTTCCTGGTGTGCTATTCATTGATGAGGTATCGTAAAATCGCATATAATAATTTAAATTTATACATTTCTTATCTCTCTTAAATCAAAAAAATGCAGATTCCATTTTATTACATAAACATTGGCTATGTTAACAAAAAGTGAATCCAGTACCAAATTTTTATCTAACTTATGAAGCATGTATTTGCTTAGGTACACATGCTCGACATCGAATGCTTCACATACTTAAATCGAGCGTTGGAGTCAACATTGAGTCCCATTGTTATTCTAGCTACAAATCGAGGCGTGAGCACAATTCGTGGAACTGAAACTATCTGTTCTCATGGAATCCCAGTTGACTTGTTGGACAGGCTCCTTATTATTCGTACGATTCCATATTCCGTGGAAGAAATAAAAGCGGTAATTATGCATCTTCCCTACATCAAAATGATGAAATAAAAATAGGCTTATGAGGAAATTATAATCCCATTTTCAGAAAGAAAATCAGCAAGCAATGTTATATTCGCATAACAAACAATGCATAATAAATTCCATTTCTTAATCAGTCTCTAAATATCGGATAGCTAATTTAGATCTCCATTTTTGTATGTTGATGCCTTAGATACGAATGTTCTACATACAGTGACAACTATTTGCACTTATTTGACTATACTTAGATTTGAATTTCTGCATTTCGAAGATGCTATGAGATACAATGCAACACCTAATAACTCAATTTTTGCATTTTTAGATCATTCGAATCCGCTGTCAAACCGAAAATATAGAGATAGAGGAAGAGGCAGTGGAGCACCTTGGTAATATCGGAGGTTTGACGTCCCTACGCTTTGTGGTGCAACTGATAAGCCCAGCCTATATTCTTTGCCAAATCGAAGAAGAGGAAATTATTAAGCAAGAGCATGTTGCTGCGGTCCATAATTTGTTTTCCGATGCCAAAGCTTCTTCTAGAAGACTCGCTATGGAATCATCTGAATTTGTAGCATAGTTTATTCGTAGCTTCACTTTACATTTTTTACTCTTTATTTAAAATTATCACTACAACCAAAATGACCAAATTTTATAAAAAATTTGTGGTCAATTATTAAGAATTTGAACCGAATGAATTTACGAATATTACCTCGCATTGCGTCTACGAATCAAAGCAGTCAAGTGGACGGTCAAACACCAAAAGAATGGAGTAACTGAATAACATCTTATATCTGTCTATTTTTATGATACTGTTCCCCCCTGTCATTTCTTCCATTTCTTCGTGGTGCTGAGATTTCCATTTGCAGTGGTTAAATAGCTGGTGCCAAAAATACAACGTGATCGTTTTAGCGCACTGAAGTTAAAGGATAAGAAACCCAATCAGTTATTCCTTGGAATTGAAAGCTCAATGATCAATTTTTGCCCTCTCATAAACACAAAGCTAATTATAGATAAAATTCTTTATGTACATATTTTTTTTGATTGGAGAAACATACAGTCGCTCTGATGAAAGATTTAAGGATTAAAGAAATATAAGAAAAAGAATAATAATGCACTTATAGTATTATGGAATGCGATCAGAAGAATATGTCAGCACCTTTTTCTGAAAACATCGAAATGTTTCAATATCCATACTTCTAGAGAAATGAATTTAACAGGTACTAAAATACCTAGAGCTCCTATCGTACCGTTATACTACTTGTATTAAACTTCGGCTAGTAAAAAATACTTCACCCGGTCAACGCTTAACGAAGAAAAGGTTTAACTAAAACAAACAATTGCGTTTTATGACTACAGCTGCTTTTCAGTTTTGTGTCACAATAATTCTCGAGAGCATATATTCTTTGTATCTTGCTGTAACTGATGTCGCAGCATCATTGATTTCCCAGCGCGGTTTCGAGATAATGCTAACAGGGCAATCTAAGAAGATAGTCGCGTAATGAATCAAAAGGTGATACAGTTTTTTTTGAACTTTGCGATTTTTCCGATTTATACAATTGTTTGAGCTTAAAAAGGAAAATACTTCACTAGATGGAGTTTCATGGTAAATTGCAAGTGCATTTATGCAACTTTTCCCTCTCACTGAGAAATTAAGGCACATGAATTCTTTTCTCTTTTTACGGCGCGTTTACATAGCTGAAAGATGATGGTTTTACTGTGTTAGTGTGCTTTTGCCAATAATGCATAAAAACAGGCTGCAGGGCAGTCTTTCTTAAGACGTTGAATACATTTATTCATAGCAATTTCTGCTGAGTAACTTTTTGTTAGCACACAATTTTTAACTTTCAGAAAAATTGCAGGTAGGCGGCATAAATAATGGAAGGTTTTGGCACCTTTGAAAAGCCCCCAATTGTGATAGATTTCGGAGAAAATCTCACAAAAATAGGAGTCGCTGGGGAACATCAGCCTAGATTCATTTTACCAACGTTCCAAATACTTCAAATGTACAGTGAAGGCGGGTATCGACGAAAGTCTATAGGTAATGCTGTGACTGGAAGTGGATCGCAGCAGCTTTTGTCGCAGCGTATACTCGAAGACGATTGGATACCGATACTACATAAAGGTCTCAGGCTCATATATTTTGAATATCTTCTAGTTGATCCAAATGAGAGAAAGGTGATCTTATTGGAAAGTGTCACAGCAACAAAGAGTTTTCGAGAAGCTGCTGCTTTTGTACTTTTTACACACTTTCAGGTCAGGGCGCATTGCTTTGCATTGTTAATATATCTTTTAACCATGCGAGATCCCTAAAATGAAGATAAATAAATGAGAGCGCATATTCATTTAGCTCGCTCGTTTTCACTTGAAAGATTATTTGGTTTACCCTTTTCGTTGATTTGCAATTATAGCAGCACTATCTCTGCGTTTCTTAGTGATGTTTTAATATTTGCTTTTGCTGCTTTCCTACAAAAATTTAAATGCATAAAAACATCTGTTTGTGCGCTGTATGCTCATGTGGTGTTACATTTCTTTTCTAGGAAAAATGTATTACCGAATCCGAACCTTACTTTAGGTTGTTCTCAATCTTTTCCTTCTAGTACCATGCTTATTTCGACTACCATGTTATTGTTTTTATTTTTCAAATACTTTACTTTGTTGACTGTTGAAGCAGGTTCCTTCCATAAGCTTTCTTCCAAGTATGGTTTCTCCTCTTTATTGCTGTGGAATACCCACGGGTATTGTCGTTGATCTTGGGTGAGTAAAATGTATTTTAAGTATTTCTAAATCACTTTAATTCAGAATTTCACTCGTGTATTGGCTGCTGTAATTCTGACGCTTCCTAAAAAGAGTACATCAAAATGATGGTGAAGTTGCAAAGGCTTTAATAAAATTGATACAACGTAGGTGCAATTATTTAGCCACTATGGTATAATTGATCTCTTTAAACACTTACCAGATTTTATTCCAGAGACACTAACACAGTGTAAAGAGGATTTTGTGATATTCGGATGCGCTTCTGATTGAGAAATCTTTGTTTTAAACAATGTGGGGATACGCTTTTCCCATCTGTGATAGCATGAATTTTTAATGGAAATCCTCTTTGTGGCTTCATAAACAGTCTCTTGCTATTTAACGTGGGCTTAAAGCAAGCTTACAAACTATTCTGTCACAAATTTTGCTTGCGTAGGTACTCAGAGAGTCGCATAATGCCTGTATATTGCGGTGTCGCAATGTATGGACAGTTTGAATGTATCCCAATTGGCGCGAAACTTTTAAACAAGAAATTACGTCTACTTTTACTGGAAGACCAAACTACAGCTAGAGAACTAAATATTGTAAGTGCTATGAAAAACTGAGAGGAAGTTGGCACGCTGTCTGAAGTTTTGAATTTGTATGCTAGAGATGTAATGCGTTAAAGCAAGAAGTTAAATTTATTAGGATTGCTTGTACAGGAATTTTGTGCAATTTTTATTGATTAGTTGCTTTCTTTGAAGTGCCACTGCATGGTGTGATTTCTTCTTCCTACATGAAATCAAATTGCGTTTAAATTGATGTGGTTATAATGCCAACGAGAGCGAGGCTTACTATATACAATACTCAGGTACGATCTTTGTCTGAGGCAACCCTTGAAGATA
Organism: Cardiosporidium cionae; assembly: GCA_015476325.1. Classification (NCBI taxonomy): domain Eukaryota; phylum Apicomplexa; class Aconoidasida; order Nephromycida; genus Cardiosporidium; species Cardiosporidium cionae. The sequence goes on along the minus strand of JADAQX010000193.1, from coordinate 35,759 downwards.
TTAAAGTACGAGGGTGCTACGTTTCTTTTGCTCTAGAAAATGGTAGTGCCACTGTCCCTGCTACAGATCAACGCTATCACACAGCAGAGGGTACTTTTTTGATTGCAGCAGACAGTCGGTAGGAAGCTTTTTTTAGCAGCTACATCTTCGAAATATTTACAATAGATCCCATACAGGCATCGTTTCCACTCAATATTTATGCTTCATTGCATAGGAGGATTCTACAATTGTTACTAAGAGAAATTTTTCGTTTGGTGGCACTCTCTGCAGTGTAGATGTGAAGTGTTATAAATTATACATTGGCATAAGTCTCATATACATTTTTGTTTACTGCTTCTTCGATTGCACTATGTCGTAGATGGAAATTGTATGAGTGCTTGTTTGGTTTGGATGAAACAGAAGATCCGTTATGTTCTGTGCCAGCTGCCATTGCTCGGTGCGATAAAGACGGTGTCATTTTTGTTATTCTTTGTTCGTTGCTTCCTCGTTTACATATTCCTTAAAGAATATTTTTTACTTGCTTATAACTTAGGATTTGAGCGATTGCATCATTCTAATAGTTTATTTGGTACTGTGGATATTTTTAGATTGCTATTATAACACCCCAATGTATCGACTCTTTTGTTTCATATAATTTGTGCAATGCTCTTTCTTAGCCCTTTCATAAAACAGAATAGAGTTTCACAAAATATGTTACAAATTTTTTTAAAGCAGTAATATTTTTTATTACATTTCTTTAGTTGTTTGGAAAAGTGCCCTCTAGATACACGAAAAGAATTGGTTCAAAATATTGTGCTTTGTGGAGGAATGGCAGAAATTTTAGGATTACTGACACGCATAGCAATAGAACTACGGTACTATTTTACTAATAGAAAACATGTATTTCGTTGGCTTTTATTTATGTAGCTGTATTGCCTTAGTGTATTTTTTATATTGAAAGTAACAATATCTCTATTGAATCTAGCCTACGAAAAATTAGTGGAAAATTTGAGCGTTTCATTCGGCTTTTTCTTAATCCGATATCGCAACTGTTTCCTTGGATCCTTTATCTACTCTTGCTGTGGTTGAAGCACCTTTTTATCAAGCGGAAATATCTGTCTTTGAAATATCTCTTGTTTTTCTGATACTTTCTGTGCAGAAGAGAAAATGTAGGTATATTGCTGCATTCAGTGTGTTAAAAAGTGTACGCTACAGAAAATTGGGTTTTTCCTTTATTACTTCTTTCCAATTGTGTTAATTCGGAATCTTTTCTGGATTTTTGCAGAATGGTGCTATTAGCACAACCCCAGCTAAAAACATTAGAGCGATTAGCTGGTTTTGCAGTTCCCTCTTTCCTTCCATTGTGCAGACAGTGGATTGGTGGTTCGATCTATGGGATGCTTAAAGATACGCAGGTTTTAATGAGAGATATATATCATGAATGCATCCTTGCTCCATCTTTCTTTCGCATGCATTTTGAAAATACATATTTTACATTGATCAAGTAACATTTAAATCAATTATTTCAAGTTATACCTGTAGGAATTTTCTATGGATAACTTTCTGGAATCAGAAGGAAATATACCAGACTGGACAAATTGGGTGGAGACATTTATTTATCAGGATCAACCGAAAACAGATACTGTAATGCTATTATCTAGCGATTAATGCTGTAAACAGTACGCCTATTCGTATTGCGTTGCTTTGCTTGCTTTCCTCACTCACTTTGTATCGAAACCAGCAACTAACTTGATTCAATGCATCGAGCTTGATTTAATCAACAGAATACAAATTTCACTGCACACACCAAAGAATAAATGATGCAAGAATACCATTTCGCAAATTGTGAAACATGCAAAATACTTTTGCTTGAATGCCGCTACTACGTGATATTTCGAAAAAAAACAAACCTTAGACTTTGTTGTATACCAAACGATTGAAAATTTTTTTTCCGGATGTAATCATTGTATTGGTATAAAATATGTGGTCTTACAAAAATACCTTCACTATTACTCCCGCACCTGGGTTTTCTAAAATGCCTAGTTATTACCCGAAGATTAGAATTTTCACGTTGTGATTCTAAAATGGGTTTCAGCCAATATATATGTTAAGCGTTTTCAGTATGGAGGTAACTTAACTTGCAAAGTTGTAATTTTAATCTTGATAATATTGCTTTATTGGTGATTAGAAAAAATTATCAACAAGTGTTTTTGGACGCTGAAACCTCACTTGAGGCAAACTTATCATTTTTCTGCTTCAATTAAGTGTATAATTCAAATACGAAATGCCGCAATTTTTGAACTCGCTGCCGTCCCTTAGTACATAGCATATACTGTAGAAGGAAATGGAGGTTTGTGGGGTGAATAAGGTTTGCGTTGAAAAAAGTATCGAGAATTTATTAAACCTCGCATGTGGGGGTGCTTCCTCAATTCATTTCAGCACCTTATGGTGTGATGTGATTTTGATCGTTTTCGTAGATGAGTTATTTATTGTCATTTTTCATATCCATCGTACTGCGTGAGGAATATCGCCTTTAGCTACGAGAGAAATATAGCTTTTTATCTTCATTGAAATGTCACTTTTTAACCCATAGAATTCCACCAGCCTTCTTTTCTCACAATTAGAATCTACGTTAATATTCATAGAGGCACCTAGCGTTAGTATTGATTGATTACTTCGTCTACGGTAATCTGAGTGTTGCAATATTTCGATGGAAACACCACGAATCATTCGCTTCATTATCTTAGTCGTTGGATCAGCTTCTTTTTGAAAAGCTTTTGCGTGGTCTACCTTTTTCAGTATGCTAAATGCATATCTCTTTACTTGCTTTGCTAGTGCTATCTCGGCATCATTACAAACCATGATAAAATGGTAGATACGCATTTCCATTGCATTCCACGGCAGCATAGAATAATCACCCTAACCACTGGTGGGATCCTCGGTGTATTAATCGGAGAAAGCGTCCGAAGATTGTCTAGTGCGAATCAAAAAGCTGTTTTGACAATATTTGCCCGTTCTTTTTTCTATGTACTACTTTTCCTTGCAAGCTTCATCAAAAAAGCTAACCTTGGCGATCATGCAACAAATGCTAGATACGGACAATCCGAAATTTCCAGGAATGCCAAGAAAAAACGTGGTTTTATCCACAAAGCAGAAACTTTGAGTAAAGTACACTTTCAAGAATTCGAGTGGGACATTCAACTCGCAGTCCTCTTCATTTTTGGGTTTCTTGGTTGTTGGTTCACCGTATTTTTATTTGAATTGTTTCCCGAGAGTGCTTTCATTCTCAGCATTCTTTTACATCATATTTCGGAATATTGCTTTGTATGTGCTTATCATCCTGAAAGTGTTTCATTTGATTCATTTCTTCTCAATAACATTATTTATTACAACATAGCAGTATCTTTTGCAGTATTAGAATATCATATTAAGCCGTATTTTTTTCGTTATTTTTTCCGACAATCTATCGCGTCATCGACCTTTCTGAGTTTTTTGAGAACTGGCGTTTCTAGCATTTCCTACCTAAATTGGAGCAAAGTGGTTGTTACGGAGCTGCTTCAATCCTTTCAAAACCTTTTCTCTTCAAAATTTATATGGATGCCATATAAAAAAACTTCTAGCAATATCCCGCTGTCTATACACTACTTCTTTGGCATCGGGCTCCTACTTATATCATTGATTGGTCTCTGTATCTCCTATTTAGGATTAGCAGTGCGATGTGCGGCTTTTTGTGGATGCAAAAGCAATTTCACGCACAAGCTTCGCTCAACGAAGAATAAGTATCACCGTTTGGTAACGCATGGTATATATAGTATTATAAGGCATCCTGCGTATGCGGGGTGGTTTTATTGGGTCATTGGTAAGTATGTAATTCTGCAGCCATTTAGTTCAGTTGTTTGGAACTAGCTTCGCCTACCGTTAGATTTGTGAAATGGGGCTTTTCGAGTTAGCTAATTGTAGTATTGATATAGAGAGTAGATTTAAAGAGCTGATACAATACGACAGCATAGAATATATATTCAATGTCTTTCCTTAATTTTCAGGATCTCAAGTGCTACTCTTGAATCCATGCTCTTTTTTTCTATTCTCGTTTCTGTGTTTGAAATTTTTTCGTCAACGGATTGATTTTGAAGACGCTCTTTTGTTGGATTTCTTTGGGGATGTATTTCTGCAATATATTATTCGTACACCTTACTCTGGGTTAGTTACCTTGATATTTATGAATCGTGTTGGTTCTGAAGACTATCTTTTGTCTGTACAAATTCAGATGTTAATGAAAAAAGCTAACTAGTCCTTTCAATTCTTACATCACGAGAAGTGTTTTACTTTTCGTCTACTCGTGTATTCTGTTGTTGCAGAATTCCCGGTTTATGATCCAATGCGCGCTGTAGCACTAAACAACGCTTCTTGGAACGAAAAGTTCAAACTTTATTCGATAAACACTAAACTTATGAAACGAATCAAAAAAAATTGAATCACTTTTTCATTCTTTATTTGCAACTTGCATGATTAAGGTGATGTTTGCTTTACTCTTTACTAATTGTGTGTAAGCATGCAGAAAGGTACAGACAGACGCCTTTTCATGAAATTACTTAAGAATTCGTAGGGTATGGATCTATCGGATTAAAGACGAGGATTCATCGTTTGTATACTGATTTTTCCAATGTGTGCCATTATTGTGAAACTTAACTTCACCCGTCGGTTTCTGGTGCAGGGATTATAGAGGGGACTACGACGTATGCACTAATTACGATCATTCATAACGAAAAGCATCTAGATACTATAAAGAATAGGTGTAGGATAGAATACTCGAAAATACCAATTCTAACGTATACCTAAGAAGAGAAAGCTTATCGAAATACTTTGACAGTGAAGATTATTCGGCAAAATAACACTCTCTTTTGCAAAAAAATAAACCTATACAAAAGTATAGAGACGACGTAAAGCGAATAAGAACTTTCCGTGTCATTTCAGAGAAAAATGGATGTTGAAGTGAAAGTGAGAATATGCATCTTTAACTCAAAAGCAGCATTAAAGAACGTGCTTGGTTGTCATTGCTTCCACTCTCAATTGCATACACAAAACAAATCAATAAACGTTATCGTGTAGCTGCAGAAATGGAAAACTCTCTTGGGCCATCATTCTGCCTATCTGTTTTGCTGTAGTCTCTTAGCTTTATTACGGATTTTTGAAGAGGACTTGACTGCCTTTCTGTCGCTTTCAGGAGCATGAACTTCTAGACACACAGTGGCTGGAATTCCATCGTTTTGTTCGTTATTTTTCCTTTTACTAGAACCTCTTTGCAAATCATTCAATAAAGCTTGAGCGTTTATACTGACAGATTCAGCGTCAAGGTGAGATGGCTCGGCGGGTATTCCTACATCAGATGCCTGTATTGACAAAGGAGCAGCTACTGGGGTCACGAAAAGGCTTGCATATCGCTTCTCCCATTCTTTCCTCCGGAGGTGATATAATCGCATTGCCATACGAGCATCTACAACAGAATCATGAGCTCCATTCTGAATATCAATTTTCAACCAATGCTTTACAAGGGTTTGTAACTTTGGTTTCCAAGTTTTTGAAGGGCAAGGATGAAGGGGTTTATAATTTGAGGTATCCCGTACGAGACCACGAGGATGAAAGTAGTTGAGGCACTGAAAAAAAATTTTCCAAGCAAATCATTTCTATGAGTATAGTAAGAGTTTCTAAGAAGAAAAAAGTACTCCATCCTTTAATTTCACAGTGCGCACATTAAATTCCTGTGACAGTATAACTAACAAAGAATAGAAAAATTGAAGATATATTTATGCTTAAAATTTACAAGTATAACTACGTCAACGTAGTAAACCTCTATATTAATATAAATTAAATGCACAAGAAGAGAATATCGACGAAAAGTGTCAGGAGTAACACTGTTTGTAAGCAATACCTTTGCATGCCCTTGCAATTTTTTTACAAGGCAAAAATTATCCACTATCTACGTAATGCAATTGCTTCAGTTACCGAATCATAGGCTTTGAATACCCATTTCATTTTTAAGCCTAGCAAGAGGGGTTTACAGAAAATATTTTGGCCTAACCTTAAAATCATTTTCCAAGCCGTGTCCAACTACAATGCGACCACGGAGTAAGCCTAGAACTCTCTTCCTCACATCATCAAAAGCTTCTCCATCTCTTAGATCCTGCCATGTTAATCCAGTTATAGCCGTTCGAAAATCTGTAATTCGACATTTTGGACTAACGTATGAATCCAGAAGAACGTTTCCATCTTCATCCACTATAGATACGCGGGCTGAGTAGAAACAATTCAAAAGAAAGCAATTCAAGCATCAGCATTCTCATTTCATGAAGAGCATATTACCGTTTCCAATACTTTTAACTAAAATATGTATACAAGCTATTTGAATGGTGCCATTCGTGCTTACACTTGCATCAACCTGTACAAAGATGCACGCTGTATCATGCTTGCTACCGAACTTGGGATATACAAAAAAATCAAACTCCCCTTAGTTATGCGCGCACTCGCGGATGGGCTGTCATATATGTAGGTATGTAATAAAATACTTCTAAATACATAATACTCAACCTAGAAAAATGCAAGAGTTTGACTACACAATGAGCAGACACAATTCAAAACGCTCAAAAAAATTTTTTAAAGTGTAACTTTTAGTAAGTCTAAGTAAGCTTCATTTATTACGAACCAAGAAAAACAAAAAAGGTTTTCAAAAATGAATTTTATATTTAGAAAAGAATAAATCGGATGAGCTAACCTAAAGCGAGAGAAGCATCGATCATGCACATGTTCAAGCTAATCATTACGTTTGGAAGCTTTGTTATTGGCATGCATGCTACAAAATTACTCACCTAGAACGCTGACTGCGCCATCAATACCAGAGCCCACCATTTCACAATCCAATGCTGTGGCCGGTGGATATTTTTTTTTGGATTTTTGAACGCCCATACTCCCATTCAAGGTGGCATTATCGTTGGCTAATTCATTTGCATCATCATTGATCCTTTGTTGCTTCTGTTGATTAAGGCCCAAGGATTTCAGAAGAAAAATCCAGTTTTGCGACAAGGGTACAGCTTGGTAATCACTAGTGACATGGGGAGAATGAGAGAGCTCTCGGTGGAAGGGTATCTCTGGAGAAACGTACACCATTGAGGAAAAAGTAAGATTGGGAGATAAGCAGTCAGTGAATCACCGCTTCGTTTAGAAAGCAGTCACTTGCTCAAGTAGGAAGTCTTTGAAGAGAAAAGGAGGTTGGACAAAATGAAGGAAGCATAGCATAATCCTTAGAAAGTACGAGAAGCTGAAGGGGGGGCAGAGAAATAAGAAGTCAAAAGGTAAATTCAAGCAAATATAAAAAAACTATAGTTTTCAGCGTTTCAACAACGCTTCTTGATCTCATCTTCAAAGGTTTTACTCTGAAAAAATTTTGTGGCTGTATATTTATCGTAGGCGAAGCTTTTCAAAACACAAGCTTTTTTCTAATAGCAATACACATTCACATTGCTCACTTTGATTTGTTCCAATCGAAGTGCTTTAATCTCCTGCCAGCATAAAGTAGTAAAATTTGAAGCGGATATCGATCTACTGGCGGGATAACATTCGGAAAAACTTTAATCTTATGTGAATTTCTACTCTGCTCCAGTATGCGCCAATAAATTTGGTAACCAATATGATTGATTGCTTGCAGTTTTGTACATGCGATTACTGCCTTTGAAATTCAATTCTGACGAAAGAACTCATTTTGGTATTATTTTTGAAAAGAAAGTTTACTTGAAATGGGAGTCCAATGGCGATTCTCTTAAGCACGTATAGAACGGAAGAAAATTGGAATTAATCGCCATGGCTTGAAATGAAATTTACTCTCCAATGCTCCTTTTCCTGTCGAACTCTCTCGATATCTAAAAAGCAAAATTTCAAAGAGAGTGTAGTTTCAAATTCCAAAAAAGAATATGAAAGCTGCGTTTTGAACTTTAAAACATGGGCTGTTTTCAATGAAACAAATGGATGCAGTTGCAATTATTTTCTAAAAATTCAATATATTTGAAAAGATCGTCTGAATTGATCAAACAAGTGTTTTATATAAGCTAAAATTTATATTACTTTTGTTCTTTGCCATTCTTCTTGATTTCCAAGGAGAAATGGTCATTGGCAAAATAAACCAAGCATTTTTAGACTTACAAATAGTTATCTCCATTAATGCCGCAACATACAGCACAAAAACTCTGCGAGTGTGCATTTGCTTGCATTTTGCGTCTATATCATTCTCAGTAACAACTTTAGAATTTTTTTAGATTATTGCTGTACGATGATTTCTAATAGTCCGGTTAATTATGCGAGTTGCCTGTATAATTATTTACTTTCCTGGAGATGTAAAATGTACTAATGAATATTATGTTGGGGCAAACTATAAAGGATGGCGCAAATTTTATCACTACACTTTGGTATATGAAAATTTATATAAGTGCAGAAGTATATGCCTATATCCATGTGCAAGCCTATGAAATAAGAATTATTCAAAGTAAAGCTAGAAGATACGCCTGCAAAGACACTCTACGTAACCAGAATTATCCCTCTTTGCTCTCAGCATGTAAATTGGGAAGTCTTCACTGCACGCAAAAAGTAGCAGGCTCTTGTTACTATATCTACATGCTATATAATGTTAAAAATCATCTTTTTCAAAATTGAATCTGAATTGTTTCATCAGTTTCTTACTAGAGCTACCGAATTAAGCCACTGTAAGCAAACTCTTCTGTGGTGTAGCAGAATCACAAAAGGGTGAGAATATAATAAATTCCTACTGTAGACTGGAGTGCTCAATATAAGAATTAAATAGGCAACATTTTTACGTACAAAACTCATTGCATCAGAAGGATGAAAGGTGCGTGTTTCATTTTAGTAAAAAGAAAAAAGTTTTTCGGTTCTGCAAAAGAGTAATATTTACAACTTTTTGAATGGAGACTGCAGGCGACAGGAAAGTGTACTTTGTTGCCAGAGCTATACAGCACAGTTGACTCGTCCAAATTGTTTGCCAAGAAACTAGCACTAAACGATGGGAAAATATCAAAAAGGCATTAAATCGATTTCTTATTCAAATATATTCGTGTATCGACCTTATGGAGACATAAATCAAAGATAACTTGGATGGAAAATAAGCAGAGTACCAGTAGATGTATTATCCAGTAAATCACGTTTCTGATTTCTGAGTGCTCTAGCATGCAGCATTTCTTAATTGAATGATTGGCTTTTCAAAATGCGTCGATTAACATTATTCTATAATTAAACCCGTAAGGTTATTCGATAAAGGCGCCACTCCAATAGCTTGACCCTCTTTGAAACGGGCCGATGAGGGCGACGTGAGAATAAATTGTAAGTACAGCAGATCTTTCGTTCAACTCCGTTCAGATACATAGTTTCTTTCGAAACCCGTCATCTAAGTCACCGACAGTCAATAACTTAACATAGGCATCAAGCCCCGTGCTAACAACTGTCACTTCACTACCTCGAAGCGGTAACACAGCTTTCAACTTTGGTCTGTCAAACCGCATACAGAAACGGTTCGGATATCTCTTTAACCACCTGAATCGCATTTCTTCTTCATAACCACTCGTACGAGCGTAGAACTTTTTGAGGAACACTTCTTTTTGCTATTTCTGTCTTATGCTTGAAAAGAGCAGTTTTCTTATCTTTTAGATAATAAGAAACTATTCTATTTCAACCGCTTTACTCTTCGGCAGTTACAATCTTTACCTTCTTTTTTTCTGGAGCTTTTTTGTGAATCTATCTTTATTTTGCTTCAACATGTCGAAACATCGTTCTAAAGTACCTAAAGAGGAACCTACCCTCCAATTGGGGCCTCAAGCAAAAGATGGCGAACACGTTTTTGGGGTTGCTCATCTTTATGCATCATTTAATGACACCTTTATTCACGTCACAGATTTATCTGGAAAAGAAACCCTGGTTCGTGTTACGGGGGGGATGAAAGTAAAGGCTGATCGTGATGAATCATCTCCATATGCTGCTATGATGGCTGCCCAGGATGTAGCTGCCAGGTGCAAGGAATTGGGAATAACGGCAGTGCATGTCAAACTTCGAGCCTCTGGAGGGACGAAATCGAAAACTCCTGGACCTGGAGCCCAATCTGCATTGAGGTACTTTAGTTAAGAGAATACAGGGATAGAGCGACTTTGTGGATTCTTATTGAATTCAATGGGAGACTTATAGTAGCCGCTATTTTCTTTTTCCACGAAGAAGGTTTTGACTTTGGTTGTAATTGAAATATACAACCGCTGATTAGTAGCTTTACTTTCATACCGTACTGGCTTCCTCTTCTGTCGTATTCTCTATCATTTTTTTGCACGTTTATCATTCCTCGTTACTGAAAAAAAATTCATTCAATGTTCCATATAGATCGCTGGCTCGATCTGGCTTGAAGATCGGTCGTATCGAAGATGTCACCCCAATTCCCACTGATTCTACACGAAAGAAGTCTGGCCGTAGAGGTCGACGATTGTGATTTTCCTGCGATTTTTCAATTCTCTTCACTCCTTTGGTTCTTTTCTTTTTCAATGCATTGAGTTCATCCGAAACAATGTTTCTTCTTCGGCTTGCCATTTCTATCTCGTTCGAAGTAGTTGATAATTCGAAATTACATGAGCTTATCTCTTGATGAAATATTTATTGTATTTTGATGTAGAGATTGCTCTCGCCTATTGTAAAATTGTTTTTTCAACCTGTAATTGGCTGTCTAAAGTAATGGATATGAAGTGGAAACAAATTAAGAGATCTGCTTTGTTTAAATTTAAGGAACAATCGCCGAGTGGAATTCATTGGAATAAATCGCTTTTATACCCATATTTGCTTACATTGATAGCTGAGAGGCCGACGAAGCGAATAGTTCAAATTTCACTACAGTGTATGGATGGATAGTACTTCAATTGGAAATTTATCGTCAAATCACGCCTACTTGAATTTTATTTCATTTTAGTGAAGTTGCGATCAAATGCCAAGCTCGACTTATCGGACAGAATAGTTAAAAGGTGCTTAGACAAACTGAAACTTGGGAAGCAAAGCTTTCTCCTATAGTCAGGAAATGCAATTGGATTATCACAAGTAGAGAGGTAGATGTAGGCAAAATAGGGAGAATGATAAAGAATCAGCTTATTAGTGGATGCTCTCACAGTTTATTTTAGGTTGGTGGCCTTCTCTATTATTGGCTTAAAAGGGAACCTGCACCTAGTTTGAATTGTTTGCAAAGTAAGTGACGTTAGCGGCAGCATCGCAGAGCAAAAGACTAGTATTAGGCGATGCGTGATTTGTGCGCGTCAATTTGTTCTTTCAGCATTATATCAAACTAATTTAGAATCTTTCATTGATCCTCTTCTTTTGTTATTAAAAACACTTTATGGTTTTGCGTAGAAAGTAATACAATCAGTCATGAACAACGTTAGAATTTCTGAATGATGCTGCAAAAGCAATGCGAAAAGATTTTGAAAACTCGACACTCGTTTACAGAAATCGAAGTTTATCGAAACTGGCACAGATAAGGATCTCTTGTAATGCTTCCCCAAGAAATATGCAGTCTAAAGGAAGGAACGTTAACTCTGATTTGAAAAAATTATCCAATGAGCGAAGTATTTTTGATTAAAATTTGCTTTGAATTCGAATAATTTAAACTATCGACATTGCGTGTATCCCAACAGAAGTTAGCACTATTTTATTTATTATCTCTCCGTGAAGTTTTACTCAATCTGATACAAGTAGTATTTTCCAGTATGTATGCATAGACAAATATTCTACGCGCAATAATTTTTCTTTTATTTGCCTTAAGAAATATGCAGCGGGAAACTATTAAAAACTTGTTGTTTTGTACTATTTGCTATTTGATAATTAATTCACTTCAAAAATATTGCCGCTCAGTTGATTTATCGATGAACAAAGTCATCCTCCTAGCAATGTATAACTGTATAGCATGCAATATGCTAAGTTTTATTGACAATATCAAACAGAGGGCGATCGACAAAAATGCTATTGCCACTGTTCGTTAGCCAACAATGACCAGTATGGAACCTGGAGTAAACCAATGCTGAACACTTATTCTCCCTGAATTCATTTGCTATCCGAATTGCATTTTCAGTCTGGTAGTAGCATAGGGCGGGAGAGTATTTTCACGCTAAATCTGTTCGTTACAAGGAAGCGCTCGAGCAATTAAGTGGAGCAGTATATATTCCGTGCTCTGAAATTAGTCTATTTCACACTCTCTCTTCGCATTACTTTGGCAAGCTAAGAAATTAAATTCTGCTGATGCTTGTGCAGCATTATGTTTTACCCTGTTGCGTGACATGAAGATAACTCGACTAATGCAAAAATACTATTGCAATAAAATTGTGCGAAATTTATATTGGCAATGCATGATAATAATGTGATGGAAATGATCGCGTTCCCAACTAAAAAGCTGCTGTTTCCCAATAAAGTTTGCAGGTAAATTTACGTTCATTTTGGGTTGCAAAGTGATATTAAGATATTGTGACATTTTTTTCTTTTAAAGAAAGTTCTGTTCTCTTTGAAATACATATTCAAAGAATATTTTTTAAACTTTAGATTTTTAATCTAATGTGACAGGGAATTTTTTGAAATTTTCGTGCGCAGTACAACGTAGTAATAGCTATCAGCTTTTCTTTTACTGAATAAATTTTTATTCTATTCTTGCGCTAGTAATGCTAGTGAGTACCAATAAAGTTTAGCTGGACCCAAGGTAGCAACACATAGTTTATATTTTAATTACTGTGTTGGAGAATCGAGAATTGCCGATACGAGAAGTAGTTTGCTAAGAAAAATTTGATTTTTAACCGAAGAATGCGAACATAATTGACAATGCTAAATGAAAGTGGACATTGAAGGAATAATATTATATTTCTATTACAAAACAAGCTTATGAGTGTGTTATATCATTGCTAAACCACTACTGGCGTTTTGTTACATCCTATCCCTATTTTAATGGAATAGGCGGAGAAACTTTCTCACTTTTCCCATTCCCAGTAGTTGTGACTAGAGAAATAATATAAAATATTCAAATCCATAGTTATGATTGGGATCGCCTTGTAAAATTTCAATGACTGTCAGGCTTCAAATTATACTATGGAAGTATTCGGAGATGCACAATGAACAAATTTGAAGGCTAAACAGACATCTGTGGAAAGCTCTAATTAAATACCAAGTCAGAAAACATTTCTACCATTTCTTCCCCATTTCTCAATGCACGCTCATTCTATCCTGTATTTATTGTAGTGTGTACTTCGTGAAAACTATCTCTGTGACGGCGGAAACTTTCGTCATCAAGCAATAGCATGATTTCAAGTTTCACAGCAGAGGGCCCACTAAAGGGGCATTCACTTCTCAGTTGTGAGCAACGCGTTTTATCATGCGCTCCGCATACGGCAGCATCATTTATTCCCAAGGAGGAATGTTTTCAAAAAATAAGTCAACCAATTGGCAACTCCGACTATATTCATCTATGTTGTGGCGGGATACAATCACTTAAAACATACCCGAGTTTCCCTTTAACAAGCCATATTTCTGCCAATTTCACACGAGCAAGTATTTCACATTCTCTTCCATATAATGCGCCGCCGCTGGAGAAGCATACTCTGTGTCATGTACAGAGGTTATCTAGATGGCAACATGCATTTGATTCTCCTGTGACACTATTAAATCGCCACCATCATTTTGCCCATAAAGAAATTAGCCAGCGAGGATTTCTTAGCGGACTGGGAGTATCCATCTCTAGAATCATACTAGAAATGCCATACTTCCTCTGGCAAACATTTTCTGAGGTGTTAACAGAAGCAATTGAAGAAGCGGTAGAAGATGAAAGACAAAATGTCGTCGCTGAATTGGAAACTCAGCTATTTCCAGACAATGTGGAAACTGGCTGTACAAAATTGCGGAAAATATCAGGTGGTGTAGTTAGTCCAGCACAAAGTTGCCTACTACCTGAGCGAATTATTTGTCCAAGCCTACAGAACATAAATTATTTTGGCGGTATTCATCACTTAAAACCAAAATGGGAAAGCCTTCCTGAAATTAGAAATTTTCCAGCCTTGGCATATACTAGTGATAATGCGTCACATATGTTTAAATCTGCCAGAGAAAAAATGCCAAATACCCCAGGCCAATACGAGAAGGATAATTTGAGAAATAATCCCTCTTTAACCAGCCGAACTTCACTGGATATCCCACGAATAGATCATTTAAAGCGCCCTAAAATACAGTGGCAACTACGTGAGGTTCAAGAAGCTAGCCAAAGGCTCGTAGCCTCTGCGACGCGATCAATCATTCCAGAGAAATCAAGTGTTTTTAAAAGTTTCCAACAAAGGTAATACACTTATACTGTCGTCTGTCCATTTGAAATTCTGCTTGTATATAAATGGAAGCCAGTAACATTAAGGTGAAAAGCTCTTTTTGAATTATGAAAACCGAAAGACTACCTTGTGCAATATGCTGCACAATGTTTTATCAAGCCTGTAGGAATTTATGGTAGTGCTACTACAGTCATCTACAAAAATGGTATAACAGAATACCAGAAAAACAGACGCAGCATGTCAGTTATAAACTACTGTCATGAGCCACGTAAAGAATTTCAATTTATCAAGATTGGTTTGCCAATTAGTATACGCATGAATTTAGAAGATGGAGAATCTGTGATGATTTTAAAGTATCGAGGGACAATGCTACAACACTCGTCCTTTCAACACTTCTAATACAATTTGATAAAGGCAAATGTAAAATTATGCATTAAATCCCTTTTTCCCAACATGATGTCCTTCTAGTTATTATAAAAAATCAATCATATTAATTTACATGCTAGTATCGAGTTCAAACAAAATGCTAAGAACACAAAGTTGGAGTGAATGAAAGAAGCAATTGCTTCGCCGATACGTAGTCGGCATGTTGTTGTTCTCTACTGAAAGGAAATTCCTAACATGCGCTGACAACGATACTGGAGCATTCCGCAGCAATGACTCTCTTGCATCCATTTCATACGATTATTAAAACGAAACTATATAGAACTGCATAATATTGGATCCAGTGACTAAAACAAATCAAGCAAACAAAGTGCCACTAAGTAGTTTATGATCTTTCACACTAAATGATCCTATCTATATTAATTATTAAAGCTAATTAAAATTGCATTAAACTTTAAGTCATGGTCAACTCATTCTCAAAGCATGCAAACGCTAAAATAAAGGTTATGCTACCTAACTAATTTCTATAAAAAAATTAAATGAATTACTACGTTTTCTATAAGACTTCCGATGCGCGAAGCATGCGACAATCACGCAATACAACACAAATTAAATCAGAATTCACAGAAGCATAACGCCGCTTTTTCAAAATATCAAGCTTAAGTTCACCAGAGGAACGAGCAGCATCTCCATTGGCTAGTTTACCATTCAATAGATTCCGTAACATACTCTGCGATGAAGAAAATTTATAGGAGTGCTCACTACAGGGAATTCGCATCAACTTGGCCTTAGCCTCTAAAATTCTAAGGCGCTTCGCTTCAGCCAAACTCTCAAAACTCGGTTGAGGATCAATTCTAATATCTTTCGTGACATTCTCAGCAGGTTGTACCACCCCTTGATGTGGCTCTTGCGCATCAGCTGTAAGTTCTTCAGAAGGTTCTAGTTGAGGATCTTTTACCAAATCAGAGGATGCTTGTCCACCCTCTTCATTCATTAAATTGAGGGAGATGGAAAGCGTTTCGGTAGATGGAACGACTATTTCGGATGGCTGCTCCAATTTAACATCCGAAAAAACCGAATCACCCGATTTGGTAACATCGGTTATATTTATTGCATCCGAGGGCAAAGAAAGCAATGATACAGGAGATTCGATGCTACTATCGAAAATTTGCATCCACATCTGATTTGTGCACGTCGGAGCAGAGGTGGATGAATTAGAAAACAAGCGACTACCTTCGTCAATGCGGACATACGGATTAAAAGAGGAATGAAAATGGGGATCATATTTACTTGGATAGTTGAGAATGGATTTCTCAGTAGTACTATCCACTTTTCTACCAAATGCACCACAATGCTCATTTCTCCGACGCCCTTTATCACGACCTTGACGGCCAAATCTCCCTTTTATTCTATTTATAGGAATGGCAGCATCATGACCTCCAATGCCAGCTTTGCTTTCCTAAAACATTGAAGTAAAATATGATTCAATCAATAAAATTCTCATTTTTTACAACGTATGTGGAAATGCATTCTATCTCCACATGTCTGCCTTACCAGATTCAAATTTACGGAAAGTCCCATGTAGGCTGCTTTGCCTATAGCGCTGTGATCAGGATTATCCGATGATTTCTTGGATTTTAAATATTCATTCCGTGTGGCAATAGCCTCTGCACGAGCTTCCATAAAGCCAAATTTGCTCACAGAAAACCGTCGATGGCGCGGGGATGAACCTATATATTAACGAAGAAAAGGTATCCACTCATTTTTTCAGAACTATAATCAAGTGAGAGAAATGAGCAAACGATAGCCAACGTCGATATAACAAAGAAAACATATCTAGACACATGTAAGGTCAACTTACCATCCTCGATACGAGCAAGCCACATTTTATTGTTCTTGTCGTAATGGACACCAGGAATCCTTGCTAAGGAGGACATTAATTCAGCATACTCATGACTACTGGATGTACCTTTTACGTAAACACCTGATTGAGCATACGTATATGCGGATTGATTGTTATTTCGCAGTGTATCAAGAAATGATTCTGTTCCTGGTAATGCCTCAGGATTGGCTGCTGCAAGGGGAGATGATACCATATGATTCTCACCTCCATATTCCATCGATGATGACACTAGAAAATTTGGAAAAGAGTCACCGGTAGGATGTGATGCATCCTTGGAATCAAGATAAACATGATATGGCGAGTTTTCTTCATTAGTCCTGGCAATTTCCTCCAATTGCGTCGAAATACTCGAGAATGCCGAAGTATCTGAACTCGCAAGGGTGGTTGCACCATTCCACTTATTCTGAGGCTTGAAGGAAGTTTTTCTAAATAAATTAGGGACATCATTGGTGGAAAGAAGTGTCGGTACCATCGTTTTATGAAGAAAAAAATTATGGGGTGGAGAAGCCCCTGCTTCCACTGGAGAGATTTCATCCACAGATGGAAGAGTGAGCGTTTCATTGTTTACATTGCGATATTTTGCAACTTCAATAGCATTGTAAGTAATGTTTTTCTCAAGAAAGTTTAATAAACCAGAAAAATCTGCTATGGGTTGTCCATAAGGGGATATAATTGATAAGTATGCACTTTCAAGATTATGAATTCCTCGTTCGCAGGCCTGAAAGTAAATATAGATGCCTGGCAGTCGTTTTCAAACTACAATGTATGCCGTTACTTTTCTTTGATAACTCCAACAGAGTATAAAAAAAGTTAAGGCTAGTAACGTCTACAAAATGAGACTTGGAATCAATCCTAGAGAAAACATACTGTAGAGCAAACCCAAAATACCTACTTTTTTAAAACGCAAGCATGAACATGGATAGGGTACAATGAAATCTTAAAATTTTATCCGCATACGCGTTATAACTCCATCCTTTTACCTGTAAAGCCTCGAAATACAGGGATTCTTCTCCCTTTAACTCTTTTGAGCTCTTAATTTTCTGAAGTTCAACCAATAATAATTTCTCGACAAACGATCGATATTCAGGAGAATCCATTGCCGTATCCTCCTTAGGAGGATAGCGTTCCACGATTTTCATAAGTTTCTCTAGTGCATCATCATGAAAAAGAGAAATAGAACTCGAGTTATACTTCATTTCCGCTAGAGCTAACGTGGGTTGAGGCGCAGCCCGCACATACTTCGAAATGCTGACATTTGGATACTTTTTCTGAATCGATTCATTCTTAGAACTCGAGAAGGCACCGTCAGTGCTACAAGGAAATCTACGAGGGGGGAGAGAAGAAATTTTCCCAATTCCAGGTATAAATAGTGTATCCTCTGTATACTTTGGATCACTAATGTTAGTATCACTTCCCTCTTTCAAAACTAGATCCTTCTGAACCTCTATGGCGACGGGAACTGCCTCATCCGCGGCATGTTTTATAATTTCCTCATTTTTGGGCTCAATTAATTTTTCGGAGACGTTGATGAATGACAGAGCTTCATCACATTTATTTTCATCCTTAATGGGATGCGGAGAATAATCATTTAAGCCTGGCTGCCCAATAGAAATGTTAGGAGCATCTACACTCGTATCCACAGGGGCCACAGACGAGGGTAAAGAGACAGTAGAAGAAATGATCTCTTGATCCACAGATTCGGGAGATGAAAGAGATAAGGGAATTTCAGAAGGGGCAGGGATAAGCGTGGTAGCATCCAGTATAGAATGCGTAGAAACTCCATTAGCCATTTTGGTAGAATATAGAGGGGAAGAAGCAGTCACTTCGTTATCAATAAAAGTTTCCATTAACCGGAGTCGTTTGATTTGAGTAGGAACGGTTTCTACCACTTTAGGGTGGGTGGTACTGCGCTCTGATTTCCTTATCAACTTCTTGGTAAGTTGACACCGCGTTTTGACAGGAGCGCGTGTATCAATCTTTTCAGAGCATCCAGTGAAACCACCTTGTAAAGATAATACTTCACGAGGCATAGTCAGCGGTGTATTATCCACAACGATGGATGGCACATAGGCTAAAGGAGACAAGGAGGGTACGAAATCGATGGGCATCTCCCCAGGGCATTGCAAAGAATCATGTGCATTTCCAAAACCAATTTGCTCGGTAGGCTTAAGCAAAGTATCCTCCACAGGTTCATTCTTCTCCAACAAAGCATGATTGCATGAATTGGAAAGCTGTGAGACGTATTTTTCTGAAATAGAATAAGAGGAGGTCTCGTTCTTTATTGGAAAAGATTCTGTAATTAATACTGGAATAGCAATTCCATCCCCATCGACTTCTCTAGTAAATGATTCATTCTTAATAACAGGTACTTTTGGATTGGGTGAAAGCACTTTAGTATTTGTATTAAAGGACAACGGATTTATACATTCACCTTCTGTTTCCTCATCAAAATGATCTTGCGGTGTTGCCAAATTTGCACTCCTTCCCTGTGTAGAACGTCTTACTTTTACGCGATGTCGTAACGATGTCGCTCTTTTTGGAGCTTCCTCTTTAACAGGCGTCACATCTAGCCCTCCAGTAAGTTTACGCGTATTGCTACATTCTCCTCTTTTCCGGCGAGTGCTACGCAGACGTGCAGTTAATGGAGTAGATACCACATTATCTCCATTGACTAGAGAGGGTGCTCGTTGCCGATAGGATTGACTCTGTTTGTCCGGAGGAATTATTTCAGCCTGTTCTAATACTGCTGTTGCCCTCTGCGAAAATCGCGTCACGACGGACCTCGTGGATGATCTTGTTCTTGAGCCTACCATTTTCGTCCACAATTAGCTACGTCTTAAGCTACATTGTAGTGCTCAAATAGAGGAAGCAAGTTGAAAAAAAACGCGCAGCCTCGACACGTTATGACAGCATGAGATTAAATAGTTTAAAGTTACATATAATACGTAGATTAACGAGGAAAAAGAGATACATACGAGCAAACGGCAGATGATTTACCACGCACTAACACAACAGCGAATAGAAAATAACAAACATTTAGAGCATAAATAAGCGTATGCATGCATGAATATTAGAGCCGCAGCCAATAAATTACACTGCTGTTATTTATTGGGGCAGAGACGGTGCCAGACTGCTGAGACTATATAAATAACACGGCCAGTTCAAAATATAGATGAGCCAATCTTTTTGTGTTAAGTAAAGCTATATTCTCTACTACGAGTCAACTTTTTGAAAAAAAAACCGCTCTAAAATTGTTTGCATTCAACAAAAATTGACTGGAATAAGGAAGGAGAGGCAGCGTTGGAAGATAGGAGGACAATGAACACAGCACTGCTCCTGTTTGAAAGAAATTAGAACGCGGGGGTGTATATTATAGAGAAAGAGAAAGCGCCCTGTACAATTCGAAGAAATTCAAGGAAGTTGAAATTGTCGAAGCAGCTCAGCCGCTTACACTGGGACTTCGTCGCGAAAAATAATTTGTCGTACAATCACAGCATCCGGAACGGAAGAGTCTCGCTGCGCTGGAATGTATACCATTTCATAGCATTTTTCTCAACCTGTAAGACTATTTCACCTCCATTTTCGTAAAGCTTCAAAGTTTTGAACATTCAGCAAGTAGCTCATGAAGAAATCTGAGGCGTCCGCAGTATCACTAGGTTGGTATTAAAAATATGCAGCTTGCTCTGCAGATCGAATCGGCAAGCCTGCTAGTATTTTACGTTGATCATTGAAGATGGTCTCCGAAATGCTTCCTAATTTGTAATTGTAAACTCAAGCTTAGAATGCTGATCATACAAAATATTTTTACGCTATGGTATTAGCTTTCTCATAAGTTATTCTATCACGCACCAAAGAAATACATATGAAGCAAAAAATGAGCGTTGGCTGCCGTTATATATACTACAAATAGAATATCCACATAATTATAATCCTTTTTTTGTTTCGCATTTATAAAATTATTGTGTGATTGTGAGCCTTAGCAAATCTATGCTTCATTCTGAGTTTATAAAATGCTAGACATGAGAAAATACCCTATAAAAATATATCCCAAATGCATCGGCTCTCATTACCTTGGAGAAGTCAAAAAAGATATCATTTGAGAATGCTTTTTATCACACAACTATTCTTTTGCAATATAATTACTATACTGCGCTTGCTAAATTTTACAGCAATCGAGGGATACAATTATTCCCCATTTACTACTTATCAAATTCAATTTTGACACATGGGGGTAATGCTAGACGTACTTTTTTGACATGTTTTGATAGTAAAATAACCTATATTTACCAGTCTGCTACGTAATTGCACTCAAATTTCTGATATACTTACAGGACAATATGGCAACCTTAGCACTAACCTAACCTAATGAATGAAAGGGAATACCGCACAGTGGCGATGCGGGATATAGCAGTATTTCATTTTGCTCGTATCGGGCAGTTTGCACAAGCAGTAGCTTATGTGTACTCGCCTAATGATTAGCATTCCCTTCGCACATTTCACCTACCACTCTGCACTATATTTGAGCATTGATATTTTATAGATGCTTCTCAATTGTTCATTGCTGTAGAACAAGTCAGGAGTTACTGTTACCACACCCAATTTTTTTTTCTCAGTCGCCTCTTCTCACAGGCTTGGCTGGCGATAGCCATTCCTCTTAAACTATTTTTTTTACAGATCCATGCATATATTTCTAAAACATCTCAAATCCACGCTAAAAATATTACAAACTTAAACATACGTCTCTCTATCTTTATTCCTTCAAATTCAAGAAGACAGCGCATGCCAATTTCATGAAAAAACATCTTGTATAACATCAATTTCTCTACTTTTACTACCAAATTCAAAATTAAGTAAACGTGCCGGGAGATGAACTGTATTTTACGTTGGTATATGATTTTTTATATGATAAAAAAACGATTGCAATCTTTTATTCAATAGCAAGCATTATTTTCATTGGGAAAGCTTATAATTTTGAAGTTTTTATACTAAGTAGTCATTCCAACCCTTAGTAAGCGGCGCAGCAAACCAGCATAAGACTTTTCTGAAATATTGCAAATACCAGTAGATTTGCAGCAGAGTTCGAGGAAGGGTAGCAGATTGATAATCCAAGCAACAAAAAATGTTAAACCAGTACATCAATTACGTTTTAAATGTGTAGTTCTTACATGCAACAAGACTTTCGGATATTATATACTACTCAGACTATCGCACGAGCGTGAAGAAGAATTACTACAAAGCTCTCTAACGAGTTTCGCAAAATTCATTTCAACAGGAAATGTCACTCTTATTGTGTGCAATATCACTTCATAGATGATGCGAAATTAGTCCATTCATACTATATCACCACAGCCTCGCATTGCGATTGCATGTCCTCGGAGAAACAATTTCGATAGATTACTCACTAACTGATCAATATCTGAAAGAGTTAGGATATTCTAATTCGAACAATTCAAAGCAGTAATGTAGTCTAACGTTAAGATTGCCTAACAATTTTTGTCAGGTTTCCTAACGCTATGACACCATGGGTTCCATCGAAAAGAGGGAGTCAACATGTGGTTCGTAAAAAGTTTCGTGCAAAATCAACAAAACGGGGCTGTCATATGGATTTAATTTAACCACCAGAAGTATCAGAAGGCAAGTCATCATTTCCCATCTTCACGTCATCTTGCTCATTTCCATCACTTGATGGCCCATTTGAATCACTAGAAATTGCAATAAAAATCAAAGGCATATGAAACCATTCACAGGATTCGTATTAATTGAAAATATTCTTCAAAACAAAATCTCTCTCAGAAAACAAATCCATTGCTTCCAATAAAAGGTGGTTTTCTTCTTCCCTTTGTTATGGCGATCTCTGTCAAGAAGTTTGCGGTATAACAAGAAATATACACATACTTACGCGTTAGTACACGGTTGGTTAAGCGGGGTAGTAGATGCACCAGAGCTTTCTAAACTATCTATAAGAATTTCCATAGCTGAACAATGATATATAACACTAAGACGATGTGCAATGTATATCCACAGTCATATAATGGTATGATAAGGGGCAGTTTGCCTGTCCTTGTTAAGAGCAACGGAATATGGCGTGCATCAGCCCACAGTAAATATAAAAAAAAGGCAAATAGAGATGATAAAATACGATAAACTCGATTTTCAGTAGCACTACGTTTCCACTGTACAGTGTCCATACACATATGGAAGCATACATCACACTAAAATAATTGCTTTTGCATACAAGAAACAAGCAAACCAACCCTACTAGAATCATCACCATTACATAGTATAACACCACCATTTTCTGACGCATACATACAGCCAAAACATATGTGAAAATACGCAACGTACGATCTGCAGAGGAACTTGCATTTAACGATGGGTAAGGAATTTCTAAACAAACAAAAAATACAAACACATTGCGCAGCAAGGAGTAACGTACCAGTAGGCAGAACATCTGCTACTCTTTCTCTCAATTACATACACAGAAATAAGAGAGTATCTCTCTCTTCCTGCTGTTCCATCTCCCCTTTCCTGCTTACTCACACCCTCTCCAACGGAAAATATAGCAATGGTAAAGAGGATTCCCACCCCATTCGTAGTAGAGTAACACGAACCAGCACGATTGCATAAAAGCTGTAGGGTATAGGAGGCTTCGTTTATACCCACAGGATGGGATAACCAACACTCTCTCTCACGCCTAGTGATTGATAGATATTTCCCTTCCTATACTTACCCATGGAGGACATAATGGTAGGTAATAATTGCTCAGAATAAATTGCCTGCGTGAGTAAATTCATATTGTGCGTGAGCTGAGGGCTACGCAGGGAATCCAGGAATCCCTCCAGATTCTGTAATCCAGGAGGCAAGTGCCTGCACATATCCAATACAGAGAAATGTGTGAGAGACTACAGGGAGATACAGAAGTGATGCCTATCACACTGTTTCCTAATATCTTCCATTGACCCTCTACTTGATGTGGAAATATGTACACGACGACAAACCCATGATTTCTTTACATTTGCTTTTTCAAAATGCGTAATTAAACGTGTTTACTCTTTTTCATGTGATTTTTTAAGTAGAAGCATCAAAAACAGGTGGGATGTATGCCTACACTTGCTTCTTCTCAGATAGATACACCTATGAACATAGTCCCATCCTTTGCAACACTTTCAACAGGACCCTTTATGAGAGAATATGAAATAGAAGGCGATCATTCCTACCACTCCAACTACAGGAATAAATGAGATAAAGATAAAATAATAGCTATGTTTTTGGTAACGAAATCGCTTACGTGAAGAGTTCTTCTAAAGCCGTTTCATCCGATAACAGCTCATGTAAACAATCATTCGTTTCCAAAATCGTGGAAAGGGGTACCAATACTTAAGAAAGCATGCACATGTATTTTCAAAGAAAGAAAGTGAGAGAGAGATGAGGGGGAGAGAGAGAGTAGAGAGAGAGAGAGGGAGATGAGGGAGAGAGAGAGAGAGAGAGAGAGTAGAGAGAGAGAGAGAGAGAGAGAAAGGAAGAAATAGAGAAACAGAGGGGGGGAAAAAAGAGAGATGGAAAACAAGGGAAGAAGAGATACAAAAACACACCACCTCGCCTACATACTTTTGCTTGCTTCCCAGAGTGAAAACAGAGGAAGAAATAAAATGGCCTCCCATAAACCTTTTGCAAGAGTATCCAACCATCACAATAAGAGATAAAAGTGGATGGAGAAAATCGAATCATTAACACAGCCCATTTCGGACTAGGAGAAAAAACTTTTCGTAACCATGCGCAGACAAATGTACCATGAAATCCATCTCAACAATTCAAATCGGTACCTACTTGAATAAACACATCCTTTCGTTCCATGCACCTCTCTATGTAATAATTCCATTCATAAGTTCATAAAAATCTTAATGGAATTCCCATAAGCGAACCTCTCTGATGCACATATCTCTCTCCGTCTACGCAGGAAGAGGCAAAAATTCTCTAAATCCTCTCTTAAAGTCTTATCTACTTTAAAAATGTGATACGAAAGAATCATCCAAGCCACACTTAAATCTACAAAAATAGAGAGAATTCTCCTCACAGACCACCACGAGTTCTTGCAGCGCCTTGAAAGGCAGGAAGTTGCTGAATTATTTGAACAAAATTTTCAGCCATTGCTGCCATCGAAGAATCCTCCGTCGATGCAGCGTGTGGGGCAGGCGGTGATGCTGCCGCTTGGGTGATCGTCTCTACATGAGGAGCAAATCATAGAAGTAAAATGTAGTAGGAGAGTCTCTCCTAGTTTAAGATTTGTAAATGATTGAAGCCTATTCATTCCTTTATAATTTGCAATTCAAAGACTCTGTGCTCTAATAATAAAGTCTAAACGATTCTTGAAGAGAAATTGTAGCAACAAAAATTGCCAGCAATAACACAGATTTGAAAATTCTTTAAAAAGTGAACGCACACTCGCCTCAGATTTTCGCATCGAAGCGCATTCCATTCCACATTTCTTTTTAATGAATATTCCAAATGAGAAACGTTGAAAAATTGAATATATCGGCAGTCAATCCTTTTTTGTTTTTCTCTCTCTTTCTCCTCTCTTTTTCTTTCCTTTCATAACATACCAGGAGTTTCTGGAATAACAGGAGAACCCATCAAACTGTTGAACTTTTGAACTAATTCCTACAGTACACACATAACAAAATCCGTCAAGAAATCCTCATTTTTCTTATTATACTAAAATCAAGAAGCATCGATCATAAAAGCTATTTTAGAGACTGTTTAAAAGTTTTTTTTATTCTCAAATTATGGAATAGAATGGAAATAATGGCATTAAGGAGGATACAGCCATCGATAGGAACATCTCTAGAATAAAGAAAAAAATGCAGTGAGACACAAGAATTGAAGAAGAGAATAAAAACAAGCAGGACAAAAGAAGATGAAACAAAATTTTAATACGCAAAGAGAATACACTCTTACAGAGAAATAAAGAAACCTGTCTGTATCCCTTCTTACAAAACTATGCATGCAGATTGTAAGAAGTCATGAGTGTGATCTATAGAGGACAAGTTTTGTGTTGTAAATATAACGAGAAACTCAGAAAATGAATGTATGACAACCCATAAATATCTTAATATGAAGTGCACCACATCTTTGCTAGTATCCGCATTCTGCATCCAATAGAGGAGTTTCTCATCTGAATAATAATAAGAAAATCATCGCAATGAAGGTGTATTCTATGCAGTAGAATAAACAAAGAAATTGTTTTGTCTAAACATGAAAAAAAGTAAGAGACAACGGCATTGTAAAAATACGTTTTAATTTTATGTTAAGCCACTCTTTAGAAATAAAATACGGGAAGAAAAGGAGAATGTATAAAGAATAAGAGAAAAAACAGCAGGAAATAGTGGGAGATGCGTAGAAAAAGAAATATTTTATTTTTTTATCTTCAAAGGGTCTGGACGCCACCTCTATTAAAATTTTCTATTTTTTAGAAAATAGAATAGAGATAAGATAAAAAATGCATCTATATATTTATTGGACATCGTCAATAAGGAATTTTTTATGTACAGGAAACATTCATTCACACTCTTAAAATAGAGCTTTCTCTATTTTACAGAAGGATAAATATTAGAAAGTTTTCAAACTCCACACCACCCATTCCAATCATTGGCCTTACAAAGAAGGAAAATATAGAGAGCTCACCACTCGATGTAAATCGCAAAACGTAGACTCTTCCAGTTTTTGCTTGCTCAACTTTTTGTAGGTAGGCATCACTAATCACAATCAAATTTTCCTAAACAGAAGTATAAAAAAAGGGCATCTTATAAATTCCTCTGAAGAGAGGAATCTTACATAGAAACAACAAAGAGATTCTTTATCTATATCCTTCGTTTAAAAACACAAAAAGCATTTGTTACCAGTTAAAAACAGGACACTTTATGAAGAAAAAAATTAACAAGGGGGAAATTAGGACCTTCACCAAGAAAATAAATTTGCAAAAATCAGTTTAAAACTGTAAAGAGAGAGAAACACTCCTTTAGATCCTACTAGAGGCACAGACACTCTTGAAAGAATTATTTCAAAATCTCTTCGTCAAACTCGTAAACGCGTCACATCCGCTAGAGACGATAGAAGGCAGGATGGGCTCCCTTTTTTTACGTAAAAGATGGGATTAAGACGTAAAAAGTGAATGCTAGGTGGATATATTACATAGATGTACCTCAATGGCATTGCTGGTACGGCAGATCCATTGCACATGTGTCAGGCCATCTTCACCCTAGGTAAAAAAATACAAGAAACTTTATGTAAAAAAATTAGGAAAAGATTGTATTTCTGTGAAATGTAACCATTGAAAAATGGAAACAGCAGCTCGTTTACACCCACTTAAAAAAAATTACGCTTCAACACATCGATTTTATAAGTTCGTTTCAATTCATAGCTCGATATATTCACTTATACACCCTGCATACTACATTTTCATTATGTATGGCATGAAGAGGGGAATATCAACGGATACAACAGTACACACGGCTTGAAAAATTTAGGGGCGTCAATAACCCGTTTATTGTTAGTCTATACACCCCTCTTTGGTTCCTTTGAAAAATTCTTGACGGCTACCAAATTTCTACACAAAAAACTTTTAGACAAGGGTGCAGTACACTAGGATATGCCACTTCTTCGAGCAAAAAAAAATTTTATACACGCAATTGTTTAAGAGGTAGGATACAGCAGTAAGCAAACATATCCCAACTCCTGAAATTACAAACAAACGTAGGGTTGAAAGCCTCCCAAACATCGCATTGGGACAAATAGTATTTAATTGTTTCAAATTTTTAGAGACGCTGGCTGCATTTTCACTCAACAAATGCACCCTTTTAGAAGCAATGCACGAATTTTTACAATGCCAACAACAAGTTTTCCTTTCCGGGTATCCGGAGTCACCAAGCGGCCGTCCCAATTACATTTTCCAGCGAGAATTTCAACAGACGGCTGCATTGCAGAACATGATGGAAACACATTTGACAAAATGAAGATAGTGACAATTCCCTTAAAACATTGAATAGTGAAGCTACCATTCACTAATGCTTAAAAGCCCAAATTATTTAATCGTATAGTGCTATCTAGGATTTAGTGTACGGGTTTAGAAATGTAAGGAAATCCATTGTACAAAAAAAGAACCAGAGCGTAGGCTCTCACACGCAAAACTTGTATACTAACCTGCATCATATATAACCGGGATATGCGTATATTAAAAAACGTTGAGCGCACAATGAAAGAACACAAAAACACCACTGAAAATGATGTGATTACTTCCAAATCGTTGCAATTACATGAGTTAAGGGTACATGAACAAGACAGAAAGTAGTAGGTCAGCACGTCGGCTGTTCAGTGAACCAGCGCCATAGAAATGCAATAGAGTAGAGGGAATGGATAGAAAAGTCTCGTCCCACCATTTAATATTCCATTCGAAGAAGGGAGCAGGAATAAAATTACGTAAAACAAAAAATATTTTTGCTCTAGGCTTAGCGTGGCACAGGTTAAAACTGTAAAGGAGAAAGGTTAAGTACACGAGAGGCCGTTTTAGAGAAACAAGGTTGCTGAGGTCGAGGAATACGCGGAGGGCCCTTGCCGGAGGTATTCCCTGCATGTTCCAATGTAGCAATTTATCGGTTTATTCACTTATAAATGTTTTCCAACGCCATGATTTAGTCTCAACGATTATTTCCTACAATCGACATGGCTTCTAATACAAGTTTTGCAGTTGGAAGGGTGTTCCTCATAAAAATTGGAAGCGAAAAAAAAGCTTTAACAAAAATGTTCTGCATGAAAGAGTTGTTTGAAAAAATGAAGTTTACTCTCAGTGTCGAAAACTTAATTTAAATTGAAAGCTCTAAGCTTTTACTCGATTTAAGCATGCTTTCTATTCGTTGCCTATTAAGGAGAGAAAATTATGCAAAGGGGTATTGCAAAATAATTGTAATAGCCCGTGTGTTTGTAGAACCAATCAAAGGTGGTCTGTAATGGCAGCAGGATAAATTAGAAGCAGCAGAAAACTGATATGTTAAGTTCATTTTTGCTTTACGTTTGATATTCTACAGCTGTTTTTACAAATTCTCGACAGGTTTTGGTTAATGTATAGCAGAACGCATACAGACTATACGTAGCAGATTACAGGGAGTGACTAAGTTGAAGGAATGCGCAATAATCCAGCAATAACACAGAAAAGTATCATGTCTTCTATCGATGTAACACACTTACTATGCACACATAGAAATTACAAGTTATTTTGTTTTCTGCTAATATTGTATCGAGTGTTTGCAGCATGTCATGCACGTAGTGTAGTTTGAGTAGGCGTTTTCAAAACTTATATGTAAGTTGCAGTACCCAGGCCACGCCCTAAGTAGAATCCTCAACAATCAAATGGGGGATATTTCAGACTACGTTTATTCGCATCTTCAATAAAAAGTTATTTAGAAGCCATGGAAACATCCTATTGATTTCTGTACGGCTCCCCATAATTTTTTTGCTAATCAATGAGCCGCTTTGAACTTCTCTCTGCCCACCTCCAATTCCGAAGGCTACTATCTCAATGTCCGTTTCGCTCTAACTCAGTAGTTGAATGTTAGCACCATCATTGGCATATTCTCGCAAATGGATCGAGTGAAAACGAAGAAAGATTCTCCCTCATTTTCCTTTGATAAAGCAAGTGAGAATATAGAAGATCGGTGTGGTGCTCCTATACGGTGTAAGGACACAGAAGAACGCTTCTTCGAATCTGCTACCGAGAGTGTCAGTAATATCCTTAAACTGGCTGCTCAACAATTGCAATGCTTGCGTCAAATTGATTGCCGTGCTCAAGAGGAAATGTGCCAGAACTCTTTTCAATTTAACGGTCAATGTCATAAATTAGCCAAAATTCTACATGAAAAAGTGGAAAATACTCAACTTTCCTCTGGAGATTTCAATTTGCAAACATGTATTGAAAGCTTGCGATTGGATAATTTTATTGAATTGAAGGAGTCATATTCCCAGTATCAACTTGCAAAAAAGCAACAAATGAAAGTGGAACCAACTGACCATATGATAAAAAAGGAACGCCCATGAAAAGAGCAGTACATAGAATCAAGTTTTTATCATGAATGTGCTAAAACCACCTGAATATCAAAAGTTATACTTAAAACACATCGTACCGAAGTTGATAGAGAGCGGCACTCTAGCTAAAGCTAGGCTTCATCTACAGGTTTGATAGGTTATTCTTTGAGACGTTTCTGTAGTAAAGAGTGTTTCTTTTTTACGTATGATACGATGCTTTTCTCAAGAAGTATTTTTATTTTGAGTTTAAGCCTCTCTATCTACATTTTGACTAAAATTTTTATTCTATTGAAGTGGGTATTTTGATACTTAATAAAGAAACGAAGTCAGGTATTGCTAACCGTTTCAATTTATCCCATGCTTTACTTTTTGCTATCCCCTCTCCTTTGCCTTTAGTTTCCCCAATTTGTAATCCTATTTCTAAAGCTCTATTAAATTTGCAAAGTTCCACTTTATTGCCCCGAAGACCATTCATTTCTGCTTGAGCATCTTTTTCTTGTTCTTTTCAAATAAACGGATATTTATCATCGACAGCATTTCTTATTATGTCTTCTTTACATTTAGAGCTGGCTTTACTTTCTGAATTTTGTAGTAAATTTTTTTTATATAAAAAAATGGTATGTAATACGATTCTACAAGTTTTTAAGATTTTTTATAATTCAAATATGACATATTATGTAGTTCTACTTTCTCAGTATTAAAAATATGTATTAGAAAGTAGGTAAGAATGAAGCAAGAGCGGGAATGCAATGTCGCAACTGTTTTGATATTTTCTATTGAGGGCTAGAATACATATGAACAATAAGTGTGACATTGCTGCTATCTTTAGCATTTAAGATTTATGCACTTTGATTCCTACTGATTCGATGACAAAAAAAGAGACAAGGTAAGAATGTAATGGAAATGGATCCAGTTACGTTTTAATATTTTGACATATTTACCAAGAAGACGTTATTAATCAAATGAGATATTGCATTGATCTCTAAACCAGAGCGGTGTATAAAAGTTATGATGATGATGCTTTGAAGCATGACAATCAGTACGTGCTTTTTTACAATCTTATAGAACTGTACCTTTTGAAAGAATTATCATGATCACTAAGAAGAAAACGACTTACAGTATCCTAAAACTTGAAGTGGTACAAACACTGTAAGATTTTATTAAAGAAGACATTCCGAGGAAAATGTGTAACCCCAACAAAGACAAATGAAAATGATATAAGGCCATTATGCGTACACAGGAGATTGCAGGGAAATTTATGAGCACTGCACATTCTTTCGCCTTCGTACTGATTTCCAATGCAGAAGTGCGCACACACCATTTTCGATGTCTGGGGATCTTAAAAAGTTGAAGAAGTTTAACCGAGCTAAAGTAAACTTTGTAGCTACAAATGCGCATATTTGCGTTTGTTTATGTGGAAATCCGCAGCTACAAAATAACTTCACATGATGCACGTTTCAAAAAATACAATAAAACAGTTACCAGCGCATATGCATTTGGTAGTGTGTGTGTTGCTTTCTTGAGGATTCACTGTAACTATCGACAGCATCTCATTTCCTCGCATTATTCGAAGTAAATTTAATGAGCAATGATTCTATTCTCTCAAGTGCACTTTTTCGTATGTTACACTACCGCGGTTTAGCTAGAGCCGATTCCAACAAGAATTTATGAACAGAAACGTTTTTGCTTTCACTTTGAGTATAGATATTGTTGCTGTCTGAAAACCTATTCTCTTTTATTGCATACGGCTTATTTCACTCTTTATCAAACCGCAGCATTTCCAACAGTGCATTGCGTGGTAGTGTGCATGATTCTGGAAGTTGAGTAGTCATGGAAATTTCAAAGAAGAGTGCAATTTGAATCAAGTTGTTTTTTGAGAATGAGATGTATCTCGTAATTTTTCGCAATGTATTCAACACTCAAACGTTTCGTGTGACTTAGAATCGCAGAGCCGCTGCAAATAAATTTCCTACGGGGTCACATTTCCCTCTACTTATTGATTCATCCAAAGAAATTAAATATTTTCACAGGTGAGCACCTTCCCTATGTCTAGTTACATTCTATAACAGGATTACCCCAGCAAAATCCGTGCTACAGGTAGCAGAATTTCTTACTACGTCCCCACCACAAATACATGCTTTCATAGAAACAGAAGTAAGAAGTACATACCGAGAGGGAAAGCAAATCAATTGTATACAGCAAAGTGTTGCAAAGCGGATTCTCAATGAAAAGAGCTCTTGCTAACAGCAAGCGTGTGTAAAGTTTTTTCTTAAATTATGAATATCCATACATCTAGTCTTTACAGAGGGATTCAAACTAACAAAATACTACCCAGTAACGGCAGAGAGAACCAATATTTTTGTTTTCCCAAAGCTCCAGGAAGAAATAAACATACGTATAAACAAAAAGTTATTTTACAAACACTGCAACTATAGTATAGGCAAAATATAATCTAGATAAGGGGGAGCATATGTCTCATTCTCACGGGTAGCTTAATCTGCAGAGGAAATCAAATGATTAGTAAAAAAATCAATCTTTATTAAAAAAATGTAAATATGATACGTTTGGGGGGGTCCCCCTACTCTTAACTGTTTTGAGCTAATTGACAATTCTATTCCCTCAAAGATACCAACATTTTAAACAAAAAAGTTAATATTTTTTTTATTTAAAGGAAATGTGACTACATTTCATATACAACATCCTCTGCTGCATCGTTGTTAACGTTACAAGAAACGTCCTCTGGCAGCAAAATATACAAGGCGTCCACGAGTACGCAAATTATGTGCAATATCTTTTCCGTAAGAAAGTACAAGAAGGCCAGACAGAGCTAAGATCAATCCAATGATCCACAGAAATAATTTATCTGGATAATCCTGAGAGAAAATATCCATGCATAGGCGAGAACAACCTTTAAAACACAGCAGAAATAACAAGGAGAAGTAAAACAAACGAGGAGAAGAATCCCCCTTTTTGGAGAAAAGAAAAGTGTCAATGCAATGCACATTTCACTCTGAAAGGCATCTTCATCTTCATGAGAAAGACTAAGAAAAAATCACATGAATAAGATAGAGATTTCAAGACCATCGCTGGTCGAGTCAACAGTGCATATCTCCACACCTATCTCCTCCACACATAATACTCTTATTTTATCTTCTAAAAACAAAGAAAAAGATGGAGCAGGTGCATCCACTTTTACCTTAAAAAATAAATACGAGGAAGAAACGCATCAAAATAAAAATTTCAAAGAGTGCCACACACACTATAAACGAAAACCCAAAAATAAACACACCTCAAATATGAACATGCCTCCAATACCTCCACAGACAGTGAGAATGGCTGTCATTATAGAAATAACGGCAACGGCACTACAAACTTGTAACGAACGGTTTAAAAAGAGTAATTCCGATAGAGCAAAAATACTCGTACAGCCAATGACAACAAAAGCTCTCCAATGTTTGATAACATCGAGTAAATTCTTTGGTTTTTCTATAATAATACTTTCTACAGCCATAGTGATAGCTTTCGCTCCAAGACCTACAAAAAAAATTACAAGGAACCAAAGAAAATACGTTTTTATAAATAAATGTATAAAAAATGAGATAAAAAATTACAAGGATACTCTCTTAGCAGGACAAAGCCATGAAAAACAAAAGACAAAAACTATTCAAAAATAACGAGTTTGTGAGCCTCTCTTTAGACTTTCAGTGTATGCATTCTTCCTTCTATAAAAATATGATAAAAATCCCTATAGAATCCCTTCTATTCGTATAAAAAGATTTCAAAGAGTTTAAACCTGCAAAGGAAGCTAAGAAGCCAATAGTAGCAGGAAGAGCAAATCGACGAATTTTTTTATAGGATTCTCCACGAAAACTTCCAAGACGTTCATAATAGAAGAGGGAACCCGATAAGATGAAGATAGACATGACCACAATATAGCTCATAGCAGGCGTGGAAGCTAAATCATCAAAGAAATCCTCCAAATTTCGTATTACAAATCCATTGCCTGCACTTAACGAAATCAGTATCAAAGCCGTGCAAACTAAAGCAAATCCTGCAAAGAATTTATATACAAAACCCACAAAACCTGAAAATTTATCTCTCGATGCATTTACAAATAGAAATAAAATTGGGTTAAAAAATAAACAAACTCTATAACCCTGGATCTACAGAGGATCATTTTTTCTCTCTACCTAAAAAATTCCAATACGATACATCTTGTTTCAGCCAAAATTTGGCCAGCAGCAATGCAAAGAAAATCTGTAATCCAGCAAAGCCAACAACATTCGCTGGGAGAAAAGAGATAGCAACCACATTGGTCAGAGGGCATAAACAGGCTGAAAGGAAGATACCGGTATACCAAGTGAAATGTTCATTACGATAGAATCGTAACCAAAGACTACGGAGATATACCAACAGCTGTGTACCCAGACAATACCGTTGAAAAGAATCAAATGCATTTCTGAAGACAGAAGGAGGCCGTAAAGCATCTTGAAATATAGTCTCTGTGGAGGGAGAAACAGAATGACGACGTCTCTCACGTTTGGAAACTTCTCTCATCCAGCCATTCACCGATGCCATGTCCATCGGAAAATTTGATGCTCTCCTACGTTGAATCTCCTCAATAGAGGGCAAAGAATAGGAATGAAAGTAATTCTCTCCTTCTTGTCCATCGTTGGATATAAAAGGCAAATAGGCATTCGAAGTTGTAGGCTGCAAAGATTTTTTGGGTGTATTGTAGGCAATAGAGAGAACCATGGGGCAGATAGAAGGCGAAGAGGCCTCTTGTAGGAGTTTATGATACCTTTCTGTTGATCTTTTCATGTTGGAGATGGGAGGAAAGCATTGTCGTAATTCTATACAACTTTTTGTTCGAAGGGAAAGTGAGCGTTGCTTTTCATATTTTCTTCGGTTAGATAAAAGAAATTGCCGGCGGCGTTTGAGAGAAATGAATGGATCCATCCTGAAATGAAAGAGAGAAACTATATGAGGGGATGGGGGGGGGGGAAGGGAAGGTAAGAAAGAGAGGTAGAAAGGTGTATATACACGAGAGAGAGAAATGAAAAAAAAAGAAAAAAAAAGAGGTAAGAAAGAGAGGTGGAAGGGGAGAGAGTAGAAGAGAGAAGAAAAGCAAAAACTGTATCTCCAAGAAGTAAAAAAATAGAGAGTGGATGAAATAAAATCTATAGAAGCCACTATAGACATGCAAAAAGTGTAGAGAAATTACAAATACATTCACAAAAACACAAAATAGTCTAAAAGTACATTTTGGACAAAGCCTCCTCATCTCTTTCTCATTCTATTGAAGTTCATCAAACATAATCTTCCTTTTTTTCTATAAATCCTGCATTGCATCTCATGCAAGACGTACTCAACGCGATTACAAGGAAGACGCTTTTCCTTTGGAATGGATTTTGCAAACTCCACTGCGGATGATGGAAAAGAAGAAACATCTTCACAACTCTCCTCAATTCCTGAATCCACCGTGGAAGGCAATGCAGGTGTAAATACTTTCAAAATCGTGTCCTCTCCTACATGTGTATCATCATTTTGTTCAGTTGGATGAATCTCTCTGGAGTAAGAAAGGATTTCGTTCAATTTAACGGTAGATGAAGTATGAGAATCCGTCCCAGAAAATGTAGTTTGAAAATTCTGAAATACATAAAAACACACCAAGAGAGAACAGGATAGAGAAATTTATGGAATCCTTACAAGGTAGATACAGATTTTATTCCATGAAAAATTAGAAACTCTTTTCATCTGCTTCTCAAAGAGAGAGGAGTGAGAGAGAGTGGAGAGAGAGAGAGTTGAGAAAGAGTTGAGAGAGAGTTGAGAGAGAGTTGAGAGAGAGAGTTGAGAGAGAGAGTTGAGAGAGAGAGAGAGAGAGAGAGAGTAGAGAGAGAGTAGAGAGAGAGTTGAGAGAGAGAGAGAGAGAGTAGAGAGAGAGTAGAGAGAGAGTAGAGAGAGAGTTGAGAAAGAGTTGAGAGAGAGTTGAGAGAGTTGAGAGAGAGAGAGAGTTGAGAGAGAGAGTTGAGAGAGAGAGAGTTGAGAGAGAG
>JADAQX010001092.1:0-14534 GCA_015476325.1 Cardiosporidium cionae | reverse complement strand
AGACAATTAACAATCTAATAGTGTAGGAAAAATAAGTACGCTATTGATTGGAAGAATCGTGTAGCCGGAGCCGATAGATCTCGACTGGCAAATCTTGGGGATAAAATATTACTTTAAAAAAACCCTATATTACAAAATATATGCATATCTTGAAATTCGTTTATTTCATATTTTCTTTGCTACCTTGTGCAGTTCCATTTACTCTTTCACATACTAGAAACGCTGAAGAAATTCAGAAATATGCAACTCTAACGATTACTTTCATGGATAGAATCTCTTATGCCATAAAATAATCAATTGCAGCTGCAACAGCAACTTCTTTACCCTGCTCAACATGTTTTTCATTGCTACACGTTAAAGCGGCAAAGTCTGTAACTGTGGTACCACGATAGTACGGAACACACATTTTAATGTATTATTTTATATTATAATTATCTTATCCTTATTAAAATTACCTTCTTGTTAGTACGTAGTTACTCTCCTTAAACTAATGAAGTTAACATTCCAGTTTTTCCCCAGAGCATTACAGTGCACAACAATCGACGTAATACCATGGAGCGATAGCATCCAGCAACCGAAATGCCGTACTATTTTCCCGATGTTTCCCGCACCTATAATGCACTTATTTTTATACCTTTGAGAGGGAGAATGAAAGTGTAATGATGATTTTTACTTGATTGCCGAATCATGCGTAGCGGAATGGGCAAAGAAGATATTGTACGTAAAACAAAATGTTTAATAAAAGAAATTCCTGAAGCGAGAGTTAATACTTACTAAGTCTTCTTACCTAAACTACTTCAAGAAGAATATATCTTGCGTAATAACCCATAAAAACGAGCCGAAACCTTACGGGAAAGAAGTCCTCTTCCGAAGAATCTCCTCCCTCACTTTAATCACTCCTCATCGGGGGTTAAGCTAGATATCACTACTCGCGCGTCGGTTGTATTTGCGTGCACTCAAATACAATCCTAATCACTTCGTCCTTAATTTAGTACTACAACCTTCAGCTACTCCCGCTTACATCCTTTTAATGTTATTGCATATCAAACAAACTTACAATTATCTCAATCATCAAACTTACAATTATCTCAGTCTGGTAAATCTGGTATTAAACTTCTACGAACTTACTACTCCCATCACAATAATCTGATTGTTACAGAAATAGTCGTAATATAGAGGGGAGGTTATCCTTTTGTTCTTTTCTTGTAACGTAGATGAATGAGGGGAAGAACGGCTTTTCCTATTTCTCTACTTTATCACCCCAAATA
Organism: Cardiosporidium cionae; assembly: GCA_015476325.1. Taxonomy (NCBI): domain Eukaryota; phylum Apicomplexa; class Aconoidasida; order Nephromycida; genus Cardiosporidium; species Cardiosporidium cionae. The sequence goes on along the minus strand of JADAQX010001092.1, from coordinate 13,266 downwards.
GTAATAAATAGCGTAGAATAAGTTTTATGTTTCATTGTACGAATTAGCGAAAACATTCTCTTTACTAATTAAATAGAATTAACCTATTTAATATCCTACTGCATGAAAGAACTGTAATCAGCCAGATCTAGAAAATACGGCTGGCAAAACGCGACGGATTCTAATTTCCACAACTCATAAAAAACGCCAAGTTCAGAGAGCTCTTTTCAGTTAAGTGCAAATATACCGATCTGCACTTTAGAAAATACGGCTGGCAAAACGCGACGGATTCTAATTTCCACAACTCATAAAAAACGCCAATTTAAGAGAGCTCTTTTCAGTTTAGTACAAATATACCGATCTGCACTTTTAGCATTTATTCATTACTAAGATTGAGAAAGCGTGAATGCAAGCCTTACTCTAATTGAAGACAACCTAGCAGTGAAAAACTTTTTATTGTAAACTTTTTAAGGCGACCCAGCCGCAACTTATTAGGTGTCTTGTCCTTTTTTTTACTAAACTTCAATGCTGCACACGCAGAAATTGGCTTACAAGACGAGTCCCAATCAACCCGATTTCTTTAAGCCAGCATCGCGTGTATGGCCGAGTCCAAAGAACAAAGTGTATGGCGCAGATCTCGTTTTGCGATAAGGAACTTTTCCAATTAGGTTCCGTTTTATACTTGATCACTGATCCTCCGGTTGATAAAATAACGTGTTTCCATCAATTCCAATGCTCGTTCTGTAATGTAAATCTGTAATCGTATATCCATTGCGGCATTTTTCAATCACGAACTGTAAAAGAATTGCAATTACGGAACCGCTTCCGAAACAAGGTATTGCCAAGAATACTTTCGACTTGCGAGCGCTATTTCGTTAATACGTGAAATTTTATTCCACACTCAAGCCCTTCTAAAAGCTCTTTTTGCTATGTTCTGGCTTTTCCACAATGAGTACGATAAGCGCTTCGGCAGCTGGAACTGCTGATACTTCGGTAGTAGCTACAGTTGATTCTGCAACTGTCACTTCTCCAAGCCTTAATTCATCTTCTTTACCACCTCAAGCAAAGACATTTGCGGAGATTTTAAGCTACTCTAGTAACCAAGCATTGAAAGGAGGAGTTGCCGGAATGGCTATGCAGACAATTAATGTTTTCAGTTTTATGTGGCTTCGAACGACAATGAATTATCAGTATCGCTATGGTGGTAGTATTGGAAAGTCTTTAAGACACCTTTGGAAGGAAGGTATATGACACTTTAGTAGTGAGTTACTTTTTCAAATATATCTCCGAAATATGTGTTTGAAGCTTCATTTTATTCACTCACGAGAAAATTTGCTGTATGAAAAGTAAGAGCATCGTTGCTGGATACACGCACATGCAAAATATCTATCAAAAAATTTATGTTTTGAAAGTACGTTTATAAATGACTGCTGTGAAATTAATTGCACCATTTTGTTAAATCACATCGGCTAGCTGATGTTACACCGCCTATGGTATGCAGTATGTTGCTGCTATGATGCGGATAAAAGGAAATTGTAAACGACGGAAGCGCCTTCTTTATTTGCTGCTGCTTTCATCAATTGTTTTAAATGCATACTTATTGATAACGTATTCACCTGTTGTTAACTTCAGGAGGTGCACCTCGTTTTTATTCTGGACTGGTTCCAGCGTTGATGCAGTCCCCTTTGAGTCGTTTTGGCGATACAGCGGCAAATGTGGGGGTTTTGGCTTTGCTTGATTCTTCACCTTCAACAAATGATCTCCCAATTGGAGTTAAAACAGCTATTGCTTCTGCAGGGGCGGCTACATGGAGGCTTTTTTTAATGCCAATTGATGGTAAGAGTCATTGAACACTTTGATCTTGCTAAGGAAAGAAAATGCGTTTTGCCATTTGTCTCTTTTAGTTGTTATTTTATTATTCCAGCATACGTGTGTTTATATTATTTGTGATTGTAATGTTCCCTCCATTTAAGTATTCATACCATAAATGGTTTTCTTTGTCTTCCGGTGATTTATAGCATGGAAAACCATTAAGCAAGTCGAAGGAGGCTCTGGTTTACAAGAGTTGGTCAAGAAAGGTTAGTTTCCTTGACATTTCGGTGTAGCTTTAGTTGTAAGTAATTTTATCCTACATTACTTGGGGTGTCCCATGTTATTCTAGGTAAGGTCACCCGTTCCTGTCTCCTAGATCTCTTGTTCACACAACTTACTAGAGTTTAGATGGCTTCCTTTTTGATTATATTATTTCTAAATGAGTAATAATTTAATTAAAGTTGTACCAATGGGCTATTTTTCTTGATATGCAAAGCTGCCGTAAAAACTGACTTTTTTCATAGAAAAGCGGGAGAATTTATTTTGAACAAAAGATGTTACATGTTTATTTTACTCATTTAACGGACTGCATGCATGGGTTACCATGATCAAAACTCATTGATGATTCATGAGTTCTTGAATCTACTATGAACCTGGAATTGCTGACATTGCTTGTACAATGTTTTCTTTCAGTTCGCGTTCATGGATTTCCGAAATTATATCATGGGAGTGTTGCCTCCATGAGTGCCACTTGGGTTGGACACTTCCCTTGGTTTTTTGTGCATAATTATTTATCGCATCACCTTCCACCCTTAGAAATAGCCTATGGTAAACATGTTCGGAATGCTCTCATTGGTTTTACTGCTTCTGTCGTATCCGACACTTGCTCGAATTCTATTCGCGTAGTCAAAACAACGAAACAGACATCTAAGGTACTTGTTGGATGCTATTTTTCAAGCTTGTCTTCATAAGAGAGGAGCAATTTCACACTGGCAAGATGCAATGGCTTTATTTGTATATATGTTAGTTTTGTGAAACTGTCTTGTTGTATACGTGAATTTTTTTTAGTGCGATACTATTGTCAATTTCGATTTGGAAGCAAGCATCACGTCTGATGAAACAGTTCAATTCTATTGTTTTTTTTTGCTTTATGTAAACAGGTCCCTCTGACATATGTAGCGACAGTTAAAGAAGTTGTCTATAAAGATGGCCTCATTGGACTTTTTGGGAGGGGATTGAAAATTCGAATAATTACAAATGGCTTGCAGGTAGTGTCAAAAGTAGCTTCTCACTATGAACTTTCTCAAGATGTGAATTTACCTTTCGATTCACCTGTGCGTTTTTAACAGGGAATGCTATTCTCTGTCGGTTGGAAGGCAATTCAAGATCAAGTGAACAAGTAACGATACAGTTGAAGAATTTACGGGGTGAATTACATCGCTTAATTTTTGCTGTCATCTGTAAAGCATTTCTATTTTTTAAAAAGTGTTAGTCATGACCAGTCAAATTGGATTGGTGAGACAAGAACCTTTTGCTTTATCTGAATTGCAATTAATAAGTTCTTTTTATTGTGTAAATTAATGTATGCCTTCGTATCCAGTATATTTAAGCGTTGTACTACTATCATTTTACTCTGAAAGCTTCAATATTTGGCACACCAATCTTTTTTTGTTCGATGAGGCTTTATTGTTGAATATTACAATTTTGATTACTATCTTCACGGATAGATGAAGCTATGTGTATAATATTCAAAGTTTTTACTAGAAAACACTGAAGGTAAAATTAAGTCGGCAGAAAGCTATCGAAAAGATACTTTGCCGGAATGAGTCTGAAAAGTGTAAATTTTTCATTCCTTTAAAAAACGTAGTAATTTTTGCTTTATGGAAAAGCTATTAAGAACTTTATCTTGCTAGTAAAGTCCAGAAGAATTTGGGACAGCTAAAACTCGTACGTTGATTTTTTTGTCATGTAACCGAATTTTTCTAAAGCTTTCCATCTTTGTATTAATACGAATTAAGTAATTCACGAAGTGTTAGTATGCGCATAGCTACTGCGAACTGTAGTACTGAAAATTATTATTATCACATAATTTACAAATACAAAAAATTAGGGAAAGTGCGCAACAATTATTTTAGTTGATATTTTGATGCAAGTGATATAATACCTTCTATTTTTGTGCAGAGCTTGAGTTTTTCAGCTTTTTGCATTTTATGCTATTTCATGCTTCTTAGTCACATTTACTATCTATCGCCTGAAAAAATATCATTCAACAACACACCTGCATAATCAAGAGACGTATAAAAAAGTGATATATAAAGGTTACTCAATTATTTTAAGAAAAATTCAAGCATTAAAGTACATCAGCTACCTTCACATGCATGCCTTGAGTCAGCTATAGTATCATTTGGGAAGATGAAATAGCAATGCTCATTATCAAACTGCAAGAAAAATAAAGAGCATAAACGGGCTAATCGAAACAGAATAGATTTTAACAGGGGGTAACTGAGAAAAAGTTATGCCAAACAATACAGATTTATACACAAGCAGAATCTCTCTCACGCCAAGTTTAATGAAAGAATTTTTTTAATTTAGAATGCAGTAGGAAATCCCCACTGGGCAAATCAACTGTTACAAAAAGTTCGCCTTGCAGCAGTTCTATACCTCTTATCCCCACGCCTAAATATAACTACATCTCCTACTGAGGAACACGTACAGCTGACTCCTGAGTCAGTATATCGCACGTAGGATAGCATGAATATAGTCAATATGCAAATAAAAACATTATTCAATTATAATACACACAAACGAGCAAAACTGTTACAAATAATTTATAATCAAAACCATTTAGCACACTATTCAAAGCAACCAAAAAACGTAGATCGAACAAGCCTTTTAAGCCAATAATATCGTCGAGATGTTAGTCCAGTGCTACCAACTTTGAAATCTCTTTATTTTAGTTTTCTTATTCTATTATTTTTTGTCTAAGATAATCTATTTTAAAGTAATATTTCTGTTTAATTTATCATAAGCAAATATTAGCAACATCTCTCACAATTCATTCGTTGTTATTTTTAATTTAATTTTTATTGTTGCAATTGAATGAACTCTCTTATCAAAGTCCACCATTTTACAGTACATAACACATTACGGAGAGTATACGTTTTTCCTGTTCCAAAGTGAAGCCAACGGAAAGGATAATTAGTGTTGCAACGGCCGTTTCATGACGAAAGCTTTCAATCAACCTAAATAAGCAAATACTTCACAATCATTTTGCTTAACAAGACTGTAGCAAGGTGCTTTGATGCGATACTTTGATACTCAACGTAAAATGCGTTTTTTTTCTCTTTTTCCACGTAAATTATAATCGGTTGCTTCGAAAGCAACTCTAAATATTCATTCAGTAAAGTATTATTTGCAAATTAGGTTACTGACTATTTTTATTTACCTATACTCATAGCCATTTGTAGCTAGTGGAGCTAAAATTGCGCCAGCACTAAGTTACGTCAGCATTCACATAAAATTCTCTACTGGGGTAGCTGATATAACGCTTCAATCATTTTTGTTACAAACTTATCCACTACCACCGTGTATCCCGTTGTTGCTTCACTCTAGTAGCGTAATATGCAACGTAGCAAAAACAATGTAAATCTGCATGAAAGATGAAGGAGAAACCACCAGAAAATATGCTTTTCGGTCCGCAAGTAATATTAATTGCACACCGGTCTTTCTTTCTTCTAATTCTAGAAATGGCAGCAAAACTAATGTGCTCCAAATAAAATCAAAAAAATATCATGGAGAGGCCGTACAAGTTATTTCCATTGTTTAATGCATTGCTCTAAAATCCAAAGCATGCTGATAGCTTAAAAATTTTGAGAACACGATTTCCTTAACAATTTAATATTACCGCGCAAATTTTTCTTCAGTATATTAAAATGCTATTTAATTTTAATCTTGAAAAGTAATTTCATGTTATAAAATTGAAAATTTTCTGCTGGTTAACTTCGATTGGTTTCCCCAGCTATAGGGGCGCGATCCCAATCTAATAGGCTGTAATATGGAAATAATTGACCTTTCAAATTGCACTTCACAGTTATTTTCTGCTTAAGTATGCCTTCTGTAATGAGGAGAGCATCCTTTCATAAAATTTAGTCTGTTTACTACTCTTTTTCATTTTCTAACCTTTCTTCTTATTTAACTACGCCTCCAAGGAAAAAATTTCAGGTAAAACGACATCCCAGGAGATATAAATTTCTTCTACAGTATCGTCAACGTTGAAATATCAGATAGCATGTTGCCACTTTACTTGGGCTGTCGAGGCTACATCGCCAACTGAGTACTTCAATTACTCTGAAGAACGTATTTTCATCTTTAAATGGAATTGGAAGCAGCATTACGTTACATCCTAAATCTATGTCGCTCCTATTGCAGTAGTTTAGACTAAACTGCGTTTAAAATTTGCAATTATCTTTCTGCGCAAAGGTTTAAACAAATAACCGCTTTTCAATTCTTGCATACCTGTCACAATGAATGGTGAATTGCTGTTAAAACTGACAAGTATCTTGAAGGTGCTTGACAATTATAAGAAATTCCTCAATACAGCAAGCAAATTTTCTTCCGCTCAACCCACAACATCATCAAAGGGCTTAGCTCATCGATTCGACAGCGCAAAAAGCCCTTATTCTCTTCCAACGACACAAGGAAGTCTACTAAGTGACTATGGCGGACCATTAGGGGAATCTTTTGGTAATTGCATACATGGAGTTCTACATAGAGTACTATTTCTATATCTCAATCTAGCGGATGCATAGCATAATTATAAGGAAAATACCACGCTGGTTGTGGCTGCCATTTCATATGTAGCAGCTACAAATTGGTAGCATCATCAAGTTTTTCTCATAAAATAAAATAATTTACTACACTTGTATGAATTGACGGTAACTTTACAGGAGTGGAGCCTCAGGCAATGGTGAAAATGCGCACTGTGAAGCGACGGCAATTTCTTCTTTCCAAACAGAAAACACGCGCAATCATTGAGAAAGGTGAAGCATTTTTATCTTGCACTATGTAGAAATACGAATGGAAATTGTTCCACTTAATCGATGCTTATGAAAATATTGGCCAATGATAATGAAGAGCTGCAACATTGTACCATCATCACATTTTCAAAATATGGCTTGTCCTTCAATTCCTTTTGATTCGTAGAGGAAGAGGGAGAAAAGCAGGGTAGCGATGACGAACCATCAGATGAAGAAAGTTCTGATGACGAAATTGCGAAGGTAATGTACTCTAAGCTCTTCCATTAAAGGGCCAAATGCGAATTAAGGTTCTACCACTAAGCAATACAATATTTTACATCATTTGACAAATTTAGTAGATTCTTATGTGTAACTTCAAGCTAAGAGTAGCATCTTCGGTTTTCCTATGCCATTTTTACTAGAAGTGGAATTAGGAAAGCTATCGTAGCTCTATTGTATGGTTATGGCAACAAAACGAAATAGCTAAGCTAATCTATAAATCGCTATGTATAATAATGAACATAAGAAAGAAAAGAAATTGCTTAAACAACAGCAGCATTTCGCTTGTATTTTTTCTTTAGCGGATTATAAGCAACGAGGAATCAAATAAAGAAGATGAAACATCTGGAAGTAGCTCACCCGGTTCTCAGAGTACAGCTAGTGAATTTGACTGTAAGACAACTTTAGAAATGCCATTATGTCACGCAGGTTTTATGCGCTTTTCCTGATCTGAAAAAAATTGATACCCATGAGCAGAAAAATTCGGAAATTTATCATAATCCTTAAAACTTATATTTCAGTCGTTATTTCACTGTTCAGCTATTGTAAATATGGAAGAATTATCAGCAATGGAACCTGAAGAACTGAAAGAATTACTAGGACCCGAAATGCTAGGACAACTATTTGACAAAATACTTGAATATGTTAATGTTGATCTGAAAACTTTAATAGATGAACTGAAAAATCAAGTAAGGCAAATGAAAGCATCCAATGATGATTATCACTTCTTAAATCAATGATCATTTTATTTGTTTTTTAAAATCCAGTTTTTTCACACAATGTTTGCAATGCAAGTACTTAAATAAACTGTTAGCTTTAATACCACAGATAACTCCATCTTCGAAAATGCTTGTTAAATGTTGCATTGCATTTGAAGCTACAATTTTTTCACATTCAGAATAGGCATTTAAAACAAGATGTTGTTTCAATGAGGACAAAGCTTGCTTCAGCGATACAGACGAATGATGAGCAGGTGAAATTACTGTCATTTATTTCTTATATATTCCATCAGCTAATAGAGAAAGCTATATAACTATAAAAAATACATACTATCCTCAAAAGCGCTTTATTTTATATACATTACTTGGAATCAGCACGAGATCATCTAAAATAATTTTTTCTGTCTTGTTACCCTATGAAACTATATATTCGATAACATAATCAGCTAGATTCAACGCAATTAATGTATTAAACTATGTTTTGCTGTGTAATCCATTATCAGGTGCAAGAATTAGTTAGTTTGACTGTACAACTCACAGATTTTGAAGCTGAAACGCGTCTGCTTTCTAAGCAAATGGAGAAATTTGAGGAAGGACTCCAAAAGTACCAGGTCGAATAGTTTTGGAGTATGCACTTAAGGGAAATTACACTGAAGGAGCATTGGCATGAGGAAAAATATTGTTGTCACATATATAATTTGAGTAGTTAAGCACAATGTTTTCCTTTTTTTCATTCACTCGTGCAACGCATCTTCAACTCTCAAGAAGCATTGCACCCCCAAAGAGGATAAGCAACTGCTATGCATTTTTGTACGTTCATGTTCCATTTGAGTAATCGTTGGGAAATGTACTTTTTATCGCTCAAAGCATTTGTTCACCAGGGTGGAAAGAAGGAGTATACAGATCTGGCAGAGGAAAAGAAAAAGCTAGATCGTGACAAATTATCACTTCTCTCAAAAGTAGCAGAACTGACAAAACGGCTTACCAGTAAGATGTCAGATGACGAATTTCACGCGCTAACCTTCAAATTGGAAGAGACTAAGAATGAGTTGAATGAGAAAAATATGAAGGTGAGCTCATTCCTCGCAGATTGCAGTAGCCAGTTTTCATTACCGTAATGAAACAAAAGATGCACCATCTTTCTTCTACTGTTTCACGAAGCAGTGGTAGAGAGTGAGAACGTAGTATCTAATCTATTTGTACTTCATTTTCTCAGTTACAAGCTATCAATGAAATACTTCGGAAGAAGCAGGAAGAACTTGATGGTGTTATTTTTGCACAGTCCCTAACTAAAGCAGATGCAGATTCTAAGGAGGTGTGTACATTTGTGAGTTCATTCTATTAAAAGCCACGATGTAAACACTTGGTAATTATTGTAAACAGTGGCGGCTTTCTATAGCAAGGTTTTATTGATAGGGGTGATAGTAAACTCTTGTTTTGCACTGATTGCAGAAAAAAGAGGACGATCAGACCATTAAAACACAATTAACAAGAGGAAAAAACGCTCGAGAAAGCTTTGATGGGCTTATCAATTCATTCTACAATCGGGCAGCGTCCATACAGCTCCTTGCAAATGAAATAACACAGGCAGATATGGCGTCTCCATTCGTGGATGAGAAAATGCTAACTGCAGCAGAGAGCGATCTCGTTACAATATTAACTAATCAAATCTCTCAGCTACGCGAAGAATTAGTACACAAATGTAACGAATCAGAAGCATTGATAGCACAAAACAATGCCATGAAAAACGAGATGAATGAACTGCGTGCACGTATGCAAGTGCTGCAAGCTGAGCATATTGCAACTCAACCAAACTTCGAACAATCAAAAGATGTAGAAATTTCTCAAGAGAGGTTGATGATAAGTAATGAAGATACACTTTGTCAACAGTTGCGCACCCGAGATGCTTGGATTGAAGTTGATAGATTGCGCGAAGAACTACTTTGTCAGGCAGCTATTACTGTACCACAAGAGGAATATGATGATCTAAAAGCACAATTTGAAGCCGCTCAAGTTAAGATATCAAATTTTCACACAGAAAGTGACCTTTTAAAGAAGGAGAATACACGAACAAATGAAAGTCTGTCAGCAACTACCGAGGATTTACTAGTAACGAGAAATGAACTGTCAGCCATCAAATCTCAGCTCAATGAATTGCTAGAGCAACGTGAGAACCGAGTAATCGAGGTTGAGCAGGTACAGGTCGAGTATGATCGTGCAGGAATCGAGGTGAGACGCTTTTTTTCAAGACTGAAAGAAGACAAGCAGACTGAATATGATACTAAATATTAGAAATATTAATACAGTTGCAAATTCCAATGTTCTTTTGTTTGTTGCAGGAGAGTAGGCGATTATTAGAGCAACAACGGGAAGAATGCTCGAGGCTAGTGAGTGAATTAGACATACTCAAAAACCAACTTGAATGTGCGTATGAAAATTGTGAGCGACTTGAGATTGAGCTGCAAGCCAAATCCGTAAACACCGATATATTACGTGAAGAAAATATGAAGCTGCAAGAGGAAAATAGTGAACTTACCATGGCTATTTCAAATCTGAAAAAACAGTTAGAGATAGATATTGCAAATTCCACAGCCCAATCGGAAGAGTATGCAAAATCTCTTGCCGAAATACGCACAGAGCTACAAGAAGCGCATTCAGAAAGAACAAATCTAATTGAACTCCAGGACCACACTACCAAGTTGCTTCAAAACAGCCAAAAGTATGCTGAATCCTTAGAGACACAGCATGATCATTTACAAGAAGAAATACGAAAGAAAGATGATATCATAGCGACACTACAACAAGAATGTAATGTTTTGATGGAGCAAGGGGCCAATTTAGAGCAATCGTTCAAAGGATACGAAGAAATAGTGGAAACGCTGCAGCAGGAAAAAGAGCGTATGAAGGCGCAAATATCCGATTATTTATGTCAGATTGCACATCTTGAAGGAGCAGTCAGCGAATGTGAAGAACTAAAAGTACAACTACTAAACGCTACATTGCAAAACGCGAACTTAGAAACAAAATTGACGGAAGTATCTAGTGAAAATATAAACCTGTCTCGGTTATTAGAAGAATCAAAAGAAATTGCTGCAATGGCATTAAAGAATAAGCAACTACTAGAAGAAGAGCGAAAAGGATTGGAATGGGAACTGATGACGGCGTCTAATGATATGACAATTCTACGTAGCACTATGGATAGACTTTTGAAAATGGAAGAAGAAAGAACTAAGCACGTGCCAGAACTTGAAATAAAAACCGCACCCCCTGATCCAAAGTATTTAGAGATGCAATCAAACTTAACATTGAAAATGGAAGCATTGCAATCATTTCTAAGAAGCGTTGCTGGAGAAATGTCGGCATTACGCAAGGCAACGCAATTATCAGAACGCAGTCACCACGAGATGCTAAATTCTATAAAGACAAATGCAGAGAAGACGACTATTTTCAACGTAGGATTTCCAGAAAATGTTATCCCAATGTTAAATGCTACAGGAAATGCTGCGGATCAAAAAATAAACATCTCCGGTATATTTAAAAAAATAATTTATTTTCAATTCTCTATAAAAGTGTGTAGAAAATTCGTTTCCATGTCACTAGAATGTTGATATGAATGAATGCGGTTTTAAGTCTGAGGCTTTTAGTTGAGGAGGCATTCTATTTAATTTTAAAACCCAATATTTTTTTGGCAGGAATGTATGATGTGAGATTTCCAGTGCCGGGTACAGTGTACGCTCCACCCAAAATACGGAAACCCATAGCTTCTTCATTGTTTCCTCAACTTTCTGCTTGTTGTAATAGACAAGAGTCTGCTGATTCCACTTTATTTGATTCAATTAAAGAAGATACTCCTAAATTTTCTATGCCGCCTCTATCTTCAAGCACTGTTCCAAAAGGAAGCCAATTAAAGTATAAGCATTAGAACCTCTGCACTGTTCATGAATACACGGCATTGATTTACACGAAGAGAAATCTATACAAATTCTTGATGCTTGTTCTCACACTCTCTGCTTAATTTATAAAAATGCCTTTAATTATATTCTTATGTATAATTTCTTTCATTTTCATTTGCTCAAATTTTTTATAAAAATCTTCATATACAAGTAAGATGAGCTAGTGTCAGGAAAGAATATTGAAAACGTAAAACTTTTATTGTTTTGACCAGGCCCCTGAGTTTACGACTTAAAACATCAAGCCACCCAAGAAAGCAACCCTTAGTAACAGAGCTATTAGCATAATTTGGAATAACATATCTCTACTTTGTTGAAACAAGTTCAAGTTAATTTGTTTCTACCCAAATTTGATTTGTTGTATTAAAAATAATTTTTTCTAAAGATTAGAGTAGCAAATAGTCTATAAATTGCAGCGAGAAGAACATATTCATCTTTTTGATCTTTCTGTGAGATGATAATATACAATTTCCGCATGATGAAGCGGTAAAGGATAACTATAAGCGTCTTAGACTTTCTTGTAGGGAGTATTGATTCGGTGATTATTACAGGTAATCATCTTTGTATCCGCGTGTAATCATCATTAAAGTATAATTTTCCTCACGAAAATTGAAACGAAATAAAAATATTTAAGGGTAGGTAATGGAGTTCTAAAGTAGTTAGTTGATTAAACACAAGAGCTGAAATTATTTACAATTCATCATTGCGTAATTCTAATTTTAGTTTCTTACACAACAAATAATATAGACATCTTTATGCCTGCTCAAAATGTGTTTGTATGTTGAAAATTGGAATCGAGGATTGCTTTTAATATCAAAACTAACGACAGAAAGAATTAACAATTAAAGGGGAGGTTCTGATAATTTTCCTGAAACCCGCCAATCTAGCAGCAAGCAGGAGAATCATTTGCTTAAATAGGGTTTGGAATTTTAGGCATAATCTATTTATTCTAATTACTCATATTGCAATACTTGATAAAAGGAGATCATACCGAAACCTTGTATATCACGGGCTTAATTTTACGGACCAATAAATTATGAGATATTTAAAAATTTTCACATTCAATTGCTTTAAAAGTGTTAGATGAAAACGTCGGTTGTGTAACAAAGCGAAAATAAGACAGCGCAAAACCTGCGCACAGGATCTAAAGATAGCAACCGTGTGATACTCACACACACGATTGACACAACAAGAATGCTCAACGAGAGTTTTAGTGTGTGTGTCAAGTTAAGTTTAGTCTTAGTTTTTAAGTTCTTAGTTTTAGTAGTTTTTAATTATCTATGTAAAAGATACATTTTCTTACTTATCTATGAAATCTACTTGGTGAAATGTAATTAGGGAATAAAGACTTATTACAATGTGCAGTAGAATATCTTAAGTAGAAAACATTATGATAAAAAATATTTTTACCTTTTGTATTTCACACAACTTCCGATAGAAATATGCTATCGAATGTTTTATCATCGTGTATTCATCATATGGCTCATGTGTGTGTAATTGTATCATTTTCTA
>JADAQX010000192.1:0-71761 GCA_015476325.1 Cardiosporidium cionae | reverse complement strand
TCAAAAAAAAAGGTTTTTTAGACATTTTAAAACACGTTTTCTATAGGAGTTTAATTTTAACAATGAATGCAAGATGTGAAACAAAGTATTTGAATAGCTAGTTTATTCTTTCAACCGATAACTTGCACTAACAATAGTTTGTTTATGTCGAAACTAAGAATTGGCACTACTGTACGAGAAGAAAGTTTACGTGTAATGATTTTGTACAAAAGTGTGTTATTCCTGTTGGTGTGTTTTTCTAAGTAATAACTGTTGTGCTCACTCCTTCTCCATTTGCGGTTAGAGTTGTACTACTTTGTGTATAGCTTAATGCGATGATTGAGAAATAAATTCTTTGGATTTTTTAAGAGCATCGCCATAATAGGATACAAGTTGTACTCCCCAAACAATTTGATGAAAATGAAAAACATGTAACATTTGAGAAATCCGCTTCAACGCCCATTTGGTGTAACTTATCCGGAATTTTAGACACACACAGTTTAAAGAATACAAAAAGAGGATTTTAATTTATTGTATGTTACCGATTTGCATATTTGATATTATAAAAGACTTCTATTGCAACTCAAAATAATCACTACGTTTCAGTTGAAGTTTGTAAAATTTGCCGCAGTTCTCAATCTTTTTTGAAATCCGTATATCTGGACCTATACACCCCATTTATCGTTTTTCTATTGACTCTTTTTTACCATTAATTTCTTTCTTTGCTTTATTGCATTGTAAACGTTTGTAGTAGTCCAGAGGTAATAAAAATCGTGATACTGTTTTAGTTTAAAAGTATTTCCCACCCTACTTTTTAGTTTAGATGAATACATGAATTTTTCTAAATAAATGGAATTTTTTGCGAATACTAATTGTAAAACATGAAATCTAAGTGCTTGTTATTGTCATTCGTTGATCCAAATATTAAGCGTATTGTTTATATTCCTTTTGTAAGGAATTTCCCGAGCAACTCTATTTCTTTCATTTATCGTTTTCATGAACTGAACGTAGGTATTCATAGCTGTTCATTCTATCAGAAGTCTCTTATTTGTTTCAACATAAAATTATTTTGAAGTTATTTGTGTTAAATATGTTGTAATATTAACTACAATCTAAAACGAATTTAATTTGTAGACTACAATCAAACTGTAAGTGGTTGAAAATGCCGTTTCATAACTATCTTCTGTAATCTGTTGCATTCTTTATACAATATAATTAACTTGGAATTCTTCTTCCATAAGAAATAATTTGAAGGTAGTAAGAGAAATGCATTTTATGCAATTAAGAAGAATAAGCCTAAGTAAGAGTTTGCTTAGTTTTGATATTTTAAACGATTTACACCAATCGCTCTTATGAGAAGGGATTGGTGATCCAGATTAGAAAACATGTTAGACAATGACTCCTTTCATTTAGCAGGAAAAGCACAATTTCCTTCTTAGCATCATCATTCAGTTGTGTGTGTATGAACTAGACAACATCTTAACGTTGCATAAATTCTACATATACTTTTTTCTCTAATTTGAAAAATTGGAATGTAAACTTTCATTAAAAAAACAAGAAAGAACCATTTATGGAACTGGCATGAAACATACAGTCTAATCTTTTTATCCTCTCTGTATTTACACATATTGAACAATTGAAAGCGGAAGCGCATATATGTGATAGAACACGTATTTTGTAATTAATTGCGCGAGCAGGAAATTAAACATTCATCATCCGCTGTCTACTTCTATATCTTTTGGTATAGTCCCGTTCACATGGCTTGTTCAAGCTTTGTTTGATTCAATTAATGATGCTACTCAAGTTAAATATTTGATATTGGTTGCGATGAAGGTAGAAAAATGTCAAAAAGTTATAACCAAAAGCAATTATTCAATAAATTTGGTTACTAGCATCGGGTCAGGAAATAACTAAACTGAGAAACTCAGTTTTCGTTTCGTTTCATCTGTACAAAAACATGTATTTATTTAAATTATTGCGTTAAAAAAGTTACTTCGCTCAATGCCATGCCTTATTGAATTAATGCGGAAACACTTATCACCAAACGCAAGAAAAAATCTAGGAAAAAATTAAAAGAATGAAAAAGATTTGTGATGAGAAAAGCTATTCCATCTAGTAATAACTCGCACCCTGAATTGCAGAGTAAATCAAATTTTCAATAATTTACTAATCGTTTCTGTTCGAAGGATGCTTGCTCTTTTTGATTTGGTCACACTAATTATGTAAAGAAGAGTCCTCTTTTCACCATTTACACTCAGCCTTGTTCCCAATTTTTTTCTTTGCCTAAAGGCAGCTTCCTCCTGTATGTCAGGTGATGGAATTAAATAGAGTTTTTTTTTCGTTTGGAGTCCCGCAAGAACAAGCTTAGTATGAATTCTTTCGCCGATACCGTTTCCATGGCACTGCTTTCTTGCAATAGTTTTGTGATAAAAGAAAGTACAAACGTGTGAAACGCAGTTGGTATTGCCCGGTTATGGTTAGACAAACATTCTTGTACTGGCCACAACGTTGATCAAGTGCATTAAATTCAAGAAGTTTCAAAAAAGACGTATACAATTAGATTTCTTTATGGTGGAGCAATGCGTAACTTATCTTATCAACAAAAGCTGCCGTAATTTCTATTTTGTTAAGGCAATTACGACACTTTAACTAGTATACTATATTTTTAATCAACATGAATTCTCGTTCCGCTCTGATATCTGCCTTAAAATTATGGCATCCTGGCGATGCTCCTCACCCGTGTAAAATCATCGCTTTGTCATCTCGTTCAATGTGCTTTCTCTATTCTCAACCGTGTAGTGATTGTTTTTCCTATTTACACATCCAAACGAAAAAACGCTTCTTACCTTTTCGGTCGTTCACCGCTGAGAGATCAACTTCAGGTTAGGGAATTACGGGGGCAGAATTTACTGGTGGTGTGTAATAAGTGTATTTCTTTTTAATAATTTAGATGTAAGATTTGGCTGAATTTATATACGTTGGATTGTGAAGTAAATCAAAACTCTTTTTCAGTATAAAATCGTAGCATCGGTCTATCTACTTTATTTCGTAAATTGTGCAAGCATAGAGAATTTTGAAGTTAAAAAATTAATTATAAAAGTTATGTTCCAGGATGATATATTAAATACAAGTTATATTGATTAGATACGAGAGTTTGCGCTGCTATTCTCACGCAATTCCTTATTTAATTTGCCGCGCATTTTTCAGAGAACATATCCGCGTCTGCAACTGAAGATCCAATAAAGTCGAAAAATGAAAACTCAATACAAAGTGATTCCACATCTATGACAGAGAAGGACACTGTAAATTCCTTTGAGAAATCCTCAAACGATTTTATAACACCACAGTGTCAAGAAGATGAATCTATTCCCGGAAATGCAGATCGAGTGGACAGCAACAAGAATTCTAATTTCAGTGCAAGTAGTAACGATGCAGGTGACAATCAGATGAATAATGAAAAGACTGAAGCGAAGATTGTTTTTCCTACTGATTTAAAAGTTGAGGAGCAATTGCAAGGTATAAATAATGAAGGCATGGATGCAACAGAAGACCAATGTTCTGAATATGGAGAATATGGTTTCAGATACAAAGGTCAAGAACCAACAACATTTGGAGATTGGGCTCATAAAGGGCGGGTTACAGATTTTTGAGTAGCTATTGTAGATTTGGATGGATGTATTGTTTTAAGCTTGCAGTTTTCCTGTTTAAGTACTGCCAAAAGAATTCAAAAAGTTGCTTTATTTATCCTATATTGCAATAATAATGCATAAATAGATTTTTAAATGCGTTAATTTTGAAGCTCCTTTTTTACAATTGTCATATTACCATGATTAGAGCAGAAATAATAAATTTTAATTGATTATAATTGCCCAATGAAACGTCATGGAAACATGATATAGAATTTTTGCCATTTTTATAATGATGATGATGCTTTGGAAAATATCCTGATAATAAGGACTGAATACTGCTACTTGTATCCTCATCGATTTTTTGTAGGTTTATTTTTGTAAGGAAAACGGAGAAGATAGGTCAAAATATCTTTTTTTTTAACTCTATTTAAATTAATTGACAAAAACACTAAGCTTAAACCTTTTACAAATGCTTTTTCAACATGTAGTTGATTTGATTTATGCTTCTTTGCAGCATTGTAATAAATTGAAAGGAAGTGTTGTAAATACACATGAGACTGCTTTTACTAGCTTTATTTTAAAAATTTTTATATTTTCATAGGATATAATAAAACAGTTTTTAATAGTAGATTAAAAAGTGCATTTAGATATTTTCTGGTTACTATATTAGTTATTGGAGTTGGAATATAAGCTATGTGATGGCTTTTTGAAAAAGAAAACCATGTTGGTATATTAGGTACAAAATATATCAATTTTCTGTAGTTTCAAATGAGGCAATAATCTTAGGTATAAAAAAGAAACTCTGCAAAGTTTATGCGATTAGAGAACTAAACATTTAGTTTTTTTTTATAAAATGGAATAGATTGAGAGAGCGTTCCCATTTAATTTAAACTGTATTGAATTCCAAAAGAATTGTACAATCTGCAATAAAAAGGAAATTCGAGTAATATATTTGCCACGCTTGTCTTATAGCATGGCGGTTTTAAAATCTTTCTACACGCGTCTGTTGAAATATTTACTTAATAAAAAATACTTGTTTAATCTTTTAAAACACTTTGTTATAGTGATGGTTACGCACTACATTTGAATAAAATGTTTATTCTGTTTTGTGGTTATTTCGAAAGTTTTCTCATTTCCATAGTGTATGTAAGTTTTACTATATTGGTGGTAATTACTTCTTCCGTTGTTTTGATCTTAGTACTTGTATAGGAAATTGGGCTGGATTGCTTGCGGAAGGGGATGCGTTGGTTAAGATTTTTCTACATTTTTTTCATTAATTTTCGCTAATTCTTGCTTTATTTTTTTTTCGAGTTGCTCTCGCATCTCATTTTTCCTTTCTCATCACATTTTTCTTCTTACCACATGTTTTCTTTCATGGCGGTTTTCTCTCTTCACATTTCTTCTTCTCCCCCGTATCTCATTTCTATCTCACTTTATTACAAAAACATTCTTAGGGGGTAGTGAGTCTTAAACACTTAGGTTAACCTCTGTTCCGGAATACAGACTAAATTTTATGAAATACAAGCGTATTTTGGAGTGTTTTCATTTACTTCGCTATAAACTCTACAGTACTCTACATATAAAATCAATGTTTTCCTTCCCCAATGAATATATGTTGCCAGATACATTTTATTGCATAGAAAAACAAGTTCTCCTCTTATGTATTTTTATGCTAGTCTGGCAACTGTGATGTTCCTGTTTTATGATGTTCTTTTTTTTAATAAACGTTTCGGAATAACATTTCGTACTTTTGAGGAAATAAGATTTATTTTCTATATAAAGTTTAAATTTACTGCGTATGCATGCCGTAAAAACAGGGTTTATATATGCAAGTAATGTTTTGCGTATGAAAGGATGCGACTAAACGAGTATTTTTTTATTTTATAGTTTTGCTATTGAAGAAACATTAAGGCTTATCCCTGCTTTATTTTGGTGATTTTCAGTGCCATCTAATCAATTATGAGATACAAGAGACTTCTGGAGTAACTTCTTCTCATACATTTGCATCTGATTAAATTTTTTAATTAGTTTGTGCTATAAGTAAAGAGAAAGTATTGTTTGCTGCTTATTTTTATTTCCAATTGTATTCGCAGAAAATATTTATTATGTACATTGGTGTATAAAGTAGTACGTATAGTTACTCGTGTTTGTAATTGACTTGATTTCGAGTAGCACTTTGTGGCATCTATTCAATAGTTGGATTACTTACAATTTTCATAAATAAAATATAATTCAGTTGCTTTAAGTTATTGTTACTCTAAAGAACTGCTTGAGATAATGCTTTAAACATCTAGTTGTTTTACTTTTTGAGTCAATCCATTTGCAGGAAAAGAAATGAAAGTGGCTCTTATATATGAGAATTATATAGGAGAGAAAACTTTAATTCCTTCAGTCTGTGCAACAATTTGTAACAGCAATGTGAAGAGTCTTGTTTAATTAATTGAGCTCATTTATTTATTTCAATTCCGATATATTTGTTTTTCATAACGAAAAACGTTTGCACTAGCACTTGAAGGATGATATTTTTCACAAGAATCTTTTTGCTTTAGTTAACTAAAGTGAGAGAGAATTCTTTGCGCTAAACACCAAAAAACTATTGGTGATATGGTTTTTTCTGGATTTCGCAGACGCCATAAAGAGAGAGAAGTATTCCCTGTACACAACACATGTAAAGAAATTATTTCAACTTTTGAGCATTTTTAAGAGTGGAAGCTAAAATACATTCTTCTTTGTTCATCTTTCCTTTTGGAAGGAGCAGATTAATGCGGAATTCAGAAAAAGATATGAGAGTATGAGTAACTGTGTCAGAGCAAGCGCCTAATGCAATAAATTCACATTCAATTATTTCACAAATTTTCTATGCGTAGGAAAATAAACTGAGCAGTATGTGACGAGTTTCACGCAGTGCCTTTGCCATTTTGAATGTTCCCACTTATTGCAAACAGTAATTGAATTTAGCACAATGCACCGATGTAGATTTGTGCATGGAGTGACTACATATGATTGTAGTATATGTTAGCATCCCTTGAAAGATTAGAATCATGCGAGAAAGAAACGTAAATACTGCTAAAGGATAGGATTCATGAAACGAGGCTCCTCCAGTAGTGTTAGCATTGCTTTATTATTGAGAATTTTGAAATTGTTCTCTTTGATGTAGTTGCAATAATTGTGCAATCCATCCTTGTAAACATGTAGAAAGTATCCATTAGTTTCAAAGTCCTGTAGCATGAAAATTTAATAACTTTGAAATCGATGAAAACTTTTGCACTGCAGGGAAACCAACTGACAGCAGAGATATTTATCTGTTGAGAAGAGCCAATGGTTGATTGGGTTTTACACCTTGTGTAAGCAACCAGTAGAATTCACTAAAGGTGGCAAGACGGCCATCGAACAAGAATTAAAATTTTAAGCGTACCGTTAGTTGTTAATTTCAGTTTCAATCAAAAATGGTTTTTTATTAGCGCTATCGCTGCTACTTTTTGGTGTGAAAAAAGAAACGAAAAACTGGCTATAGAACAATGCATTAAGTTTTTTTTTCAATGCTGAAACAGACAAGGAAGTCTTGCCTAAAACATACAATCTTGCCAATGAAAGTAGTCTTTTTTTTGATAAGTAGTAAATGTATTGCCCGCATATGAAATAAACACCCCTACCCCTGATTTTCGCATCAACACTTGAATTGTGTAGCAATTGCACTCCACTTTCATCTTTAATATCAACATGTCAAAAGCTATCAATTAGACAATCTAAACGACAGGAAACTAAAAAATTATATCGTCTTCAGGTGGATAAACAGCGTTGCCACAAATATTATAAAACGCTTATATCTTTGAACTAGCCATTGTAAAGTTTGGTTATCGTAAGTACTACGATGTATGGAACACAACGAATAGTCAATTGGATACTTGCAAGGAACAGAATAGTGATCCATTGGATTCCTATAGCCTATTTAAGCTAACCTTACCAAACTACTATGCAGAAAGAGCTTCCACTAATTTATTGCTTGCTAATCTTTGTATGGCAAAGATCGTTCCCATAAAGTATATTATCATATATTCGTTTCATGTAAGTAAACCAAAATTAAAAATATATTTGTTTCTGTGATGAAAATATAAATCATTCAGTGGCACCTTCTATGGAACCTACAGTTCAGCTACTTTTCCGTTTTCTCTTGGATATACGAGCCGAAGTCAGCTTGGGCAACTCTAGAATGCTGATACAAACGAAAGTACAACATTGGGCTTCATTACTTTGAACAGATACGGAACATGAAAGGAAAAATTTTTAAAATAAAAATGTACATCGCCAAGTTTATCGTTAAACCTCCTTTAAAAAATATCTCTTCTTGGTTTGAGCTGGTAAGCATTAAGAATCTTCAAGGAAGTCTAATAGAAGCCATCTTGGATACCAAGAAGTTGAGTAAACTTCACCTTTTCATTAAGTAATGATAGAATGTCTTGATTTGGATATTCAGGATAGTAAAAAGTATATCCGGGGTTGAATCGAGGATTTCGTCCAAATGCATTCAAGCGAGCTCTAGAATTTCTTTGAACTGTGACTGCTGGAATTTTTGAACTAGCATCATTGTTTGCTGCGTTAGGAAAAAATGTTTTAACAAGCTTGAAGATAAAAAATTTTGTTTGCAAAGCTGTCAAATATAAAGTACATAATATGATAATAGTCATTAGCATTGAAACAGAAAGAAGAACACTACTAAATCTTATTGTATGAACGATCGGTAAAAACGTGCTCCGCTGTTATGCAAATGTCATGCCATTACTGCTAGAATAAAAATATTGAATTATTACTCAACAAAGTTTAGAAACTTTATTTTCCACTGCAAATATACTCCAAAAGCATTTTGTTACTTATGGAACCAGCTTGTAGCTATGTAGGAAAACATTAATGATTTATATTTCCATAGAAAAATCTAAGTCATATACAAATGTCAATCTGCACACAGTACTTCCACTGTTGAGAATCTTAAAGATTGTTTTACGCATGTTTCCAAACAGTATTACTACTTATGATGGCTCACAAAACTACCACATGTTCAATTTTTTCAGCAAGCGGAAGGAGTTTTAACGGTTCATTTGAAAAGGAAATATTTAAGCTTTCTTGCAAATGTAATCTTTTACCTCTGTTTTTCGATTTTGCTAGAGCACGTTTTTTACTCTCTACAGAATCTTGCAGTTTGCCATTAAATTGATTGGCGGCTTCCCTACTGAATATGGGAACAACAAGCAGTAATAAAAGCAAGTATTTCCAAGAAGGACACAAAAAACTTAAAATTCGTGCCATGAAGGAATATGAAAACAAGGGAGCATCATCACACATCAACAGTCAGTAACTTGAAAATAAGCTTAAGTAAACGTAGAAAAGTGAATTACAGTATGCACGATTGCAACCAAATCTTTAACAGTTTCTGCCACAACGAAATTTTGGTAACGCAATTTCACGATGTAGCAGAGGAATGTTTAAAATACGGCAAGTTGTGACAAATTCCTATATGAAAAATGTAATCCTATATTTCGTTTGCCATGATGGGAAGGTAGAAGAAATCTGTGAAAGTTTTAAGATTCTCTACTCGAGCATTTCAGAGTGTATTTTGTTCATGCCTAGTTGAAATTTCATCCACAGGAAAAAATATTTTTAATGCTCCAGACAACTCAAGTAGGGATAATGATCAGAGTCGGAGAAGAAGATTTTATGCTCAAACAAAATGAGGCTACAAGATATTTAAGTAATGCTACTCCCACCGAAACATTTCCTTATTAAGAAAATTTAGCTGTAGTAATAGCTGCAGCCCACAGGAAATCGTTTTACAATAACCCTCAAGTAAAATTGCTGCACATCCTGATTAGTTTTTGCTGCAACATTGTTATTGCTGGTGCTTCTTAATTTTTTCTAAGTGCTATGTGATTGGTATTCTACATTCAACAAATAAAATCTAGTGAGATATTGTCAAAAAATTTTGCTATATTCTTTTTATGGAGTCAGAAATGATGCAATAGTAACTGTTTGGCCAAAATTGTATGTCTTCTCCATGTAACATATTTGTGGTACATTAAAAATTTTTGGGTGCGAAAACTATCGTGAAAGTTAATTTGGCTTCTTACCCCTCGTTCTCTACGTGCAAGTTAAGGCCGCCAAAACTTTCTTTGTATCCCATAACAATTAATATGCAAGTAATTTCTATAGAAAAAAAATCTGCTTTTTGAAGCTCCTTGAAACTATCGATTAACTCCTCATCAAAAAAGATGGAAGCGGTAGTTTACGAGGAGAGTCTATTGATAAAAATGTTTCATATTTTTCTGCCTCTTTGTCGATTTGCAAACGACGAGATTGGTATCCAGGATAAGAGGGTAAACTGGAAAGCAATTTTGTTCTAGTCTTAGCATAGTAGGTAATTGATAGTCCTACATAGAAAATAAAAGATAATTGCAATTAATCTAGGAAGCATAAAATTTTTCGAAATGATGTTACGGTAAACACAACGAAGGGTATCAGTTACACAATAGATTAACTGCCATAGATTCTCAAGGAAGTAATAATGCTAAAACATTCTTGTGCTCATACTTTCATCTACCTTTTTAAAATGAAAGAAACTATTTACCAATAAAAAAATATAGTAAAAATAAAAAGCTAACCTGGAGCATCAATGATTCCTAATCTCGCACTTAGCTCTTTGGAAACAGAAGGTGAATCCCGAAGTCCACTTGATAAGAGAATATCATTCAGTAAACTTGGTACCTGCCACCTATGCAACAGAAGAAAAAAACGCATAAACTGCCACAATGAAGAGGATACACCAATCAAAGAGCTTTCCACATTTTCGCAGTGCAACTGCATTAATACACACACAAACTATAAAGCAAAAATTTTAATTTGCAGAGGATTATACTTTTGTGCTAAAAAACAAAGTTCATTTCACAATCACGTGCCCCTCCGTACAAGAATTCTCGGTTTTCCCCTCAATAAGATTCGAATCCCAAACTTAAAATGATTTACTCATTTACAAGAGCACGTCATTACTATTCCACAATTTAGCATGTCCTATGAACATGCAACTTCAACATCTGCTTCTATTAATTAAACATACGCGTATTTCCAACAGCATAATACTATCGTTGCATTGCATGTAAGCGCCATAAAAATTCTTCAAACTACCAAAAAACTATTCTTCTAAGTTAAGACTTTTTTCTACATACAAAAAATTTAGGATAACCAACTTGTTTACGAAAACAAAATTATATATATTATATATAGTGAGATGAAATAAATTGTATTTACACACTTCTTGTATTTTAAGCGGTGGGCGCGCTGAGTATAGAGTCCCAATAGCGAGCGATACATTAACTCACAAGACGCGTAAAAAAATGAGTTATCAAACCATCTCAAATGTCGATTTTCATTGACAAAACTAGAGCTACATTCGTTGACTGCACAACACACATTTTTAATCCAATAAGATTATATATAGTACAATTGGCAAAAAACAAGACACAAATTCACAACGTTGCCTTGTACATCATCCCGATAGAAAACTAAGGGTTTTATAATCCCGTTTGATATTGAAAGTAACGCTTGAAATACATGTTTATGAGAACAATAAACAAGCCATAAACATATGAAGGAATAAAAAAAACACATTGATCAAACAGAGAGCAATGAAACACAAAAACAGGTTATTGAAACTAATGTAAAAACGGTAAAGAATGCCGGTAACTTTCGTTGAAAAAATAACTAGCACGGTAATTAATTTACCAGAATGAGACAAATATGATAATTTTTGATGCTGATAATCCATAGATGCATGAGTTTCTAGTACAGACTGTAGAGCGTTGGGAATTTTAATCAATTTTGAGGCAGTCAATTGCGTAACTTCAAGAATATTGATGCGTGCTTTGTATAGTTCATAAAGAAAGTGTGCTTCTAAATCGTGTAGTAACAAAAGGTTTCGTCCCAAACAATTATTCCTAAGAGGTTGACATTCAGCGTGTAAATTATTCTTACAAAAAGGATATATAGGACCTAATAGAAAAGCGATATTTATTTATAAAGTCATAAAAAGCAATAAAGGTGCATAGTCTTATATTTCTCACACTTTAATAGACTAAAACATATCTTACCTGCCGGTGCGACCCATTCGTTTTATGTACTGCTCAGGATTTTCCGCAGCACCTATCTAAAATCCATCAGTAAAAGCACATAAAATTATGGATAAAAAGAAAGCAACTGAAAGTCTTGAAAAAGAACGTACAAAATTCAAAAAAAGAAGCGTTTGAAAGCAAAGACAGTTACTTCAAAGTACTCTAAAAAAGAGGTAAAAGTGATGTAAATGCATGTGGATTTAAACTTCGCTTTGGAACACATGGAATTGGTCAAAATAGAACCTCATCTAGGAATACAACTACTCACCTCAATCCAGTGCTTCTTTTTTTTGTCATCAAAAACATAAAAAAGTTTTGTATATACATATTTAGGAATTAACATGCACATATTTTAAAATACCTGAATTACGCAACGAACATCGGGAAAATCTAAGCCAATCGATGCCAAATCTGAGGCAAAGAGGACTCCCACTTTAATTTGAGAAAAGGTTTCGCAAATTCCCCTTCTTTTATTTGCCGTAAGATGACTGTGAAGCGCCATCAGTTGACGAGGATAATAGAAAGAAGCTCTGTCTTTTATATGAGGAGTATCTTTGTGAGCATTCATGTCTGAAAATTGTGTAAAAGAGATTGTTATTGAACAGTTAATTTTAATAGAAAAAACACGTCTGCACATTTACAATATACCGTTTAACAACACTTTTCCTTCCAGAGGCAAGGAGGGTTTGCCATAGGGATAGCTGGGTACTTCATCATACTTTTTAAAGGTTGTACTGCAAAAATTCTTCTGATCCTCATAAATTCTTCGATCCAGTAAGAAATGCTTAAACAAAATATAGAAAAACTGTAGTGTCCGTACAGTGGGAAAAAATACAATGATTTTTGCAGTTGAAGGATCTTTATCAAATTCGCATTGTAAGGCATTATAGAGAACACTAAGAAAGCGATCAGGAGGATAAAGTATATATTCTTGCTCAACTGAAAAAAAAAAATTCAATCCATTGTTAGAGAATTCAAAAGCTTCCACGTTTTTAGTGACCGTATCTCTGGATAAGCCATCAATTTCTTCATCTATTGAGGGCAACGTGAGACCAGAAATGCCACGTGAAACTTCATTTTCTTTTGCACTTTGTATAGGCTTGATCATAGATTGTTCACCCATTTCCATATCTTTATATTTCATCGTTAAATTGACTTTTGAATCAAAAGCCTCAGATAAGCATACAGGAGAAGACTGAAAATTTGTACTTTTTTGAGAGGGGTGAGAACAATTAGAAAGGGATTCCGTTTTCTTTTCACTAGGTAAATATAGCCGATCATGAGATGAGAGAATCATGGTATTCGAGAAACCAGGGAAAACATCAAAACATTCTACATTTCTATGCGTTTCACTTTCGGATACCTTGATATCTGCAAAATCAGGCTGTTTTTTGGAGAGACAAAAAATATGGGTCGAAGAGCGAGAGGAGGGTTTAGTACTAAGGTCGTGTTCAGGCAAACTTATTATATTCTTCTTTCTCAACGTTTCTGATTTAGATGCAACTTTTTCTTCTATTCCAAGAGCAGCACTTGTCAAAGTAATACCTAATCGTTGTAAAGCATCTTTTGATCGCTGGGGTCCCCAAAGATTATTGGGAGAATTAGCCAATAAATGATTTCTAGTATGCTTTGAGAAACCCCTTTCAAAAAAAGACAACGGATATTTCTCATATAATTCAAGAATATTCTTGCCATTTGAAAACAACTCCATGTCTTGGTTTTTTTTAAAGCGAACTAGAATATTTATTGGCTGGGAATCACCTTCACAGCAAATGTATTTTGCTGAGAGTTTTAGCATCCTTAAAGCAACACGTTTTGATGCTTCACTTAAAATTGAATCATACATTAAGGTTTGATGATCCGCGGGGAGAAAGCCGCGAATTGCATGCAAATCTTTATGAAAAATATTTTGCTGCAACATGCTATCCACTCCATCTACAACTAGAAGTTGACAAAACTTCACACATTTTGGACCATCTTCGAAAGTTCTGAGGAAACGAAGGCAGCGAGAAGGGGTAGAGATAAGAATATGTGGCAGATTCTGCTGCAGTTTGTGTAGTTCTTCTTCAGTTGAGTTCATTCGAACAAGAGAAAAGCAACGCAATGCAGTAGTAGAATAACGTAGTAAAGCCTGACATTGCTGTTCTATTTGGACAACCAAATTGTCCGTTGGACAAAGAATGATTGATAGTATTGAATAATTCGATGGAAAAAAGCGTTTCGCCACGGAATCATACGGAGAATGCATAGACTGTTTTGATTTCTCAAAAAGGGACGCAATATTCTTGTTATTCAAAACTATTTCACTTTCGGCTAAATTTGAACATGCCTTAATTTTATTCGATAGAAGAGTATTTTCAAAAGGCAATGCAAGACAAGTTTCCATATTCATTCTTGCCTGTCGATTAACATCAGTGTGATGATTAAATTGATTTGGAACAGATGATTTACAAATGGTTTGTATAAAATGCTGATGTAATGAAGTTTTGATTATCAATGGTACTAAAAACGCTATCGTTTTACCAGAACCAGGGTCCGCTTTTACAAGTAGGTCGTTATTCAGTAAAGCGAAGGGTATACAAACAACTTGGATCGAGTTGTAGTGAGTTATTTTGAGCAAGGAAAGTAAAGCTCGCTGCAAAAATAAGGGGGTGTCCGTTTCACGTACTAACTTCGGAGGAGGAAACAACGTTGGTGACCACTCTTCATGGAGAAAACCATTTGAAGAGGGTCGAAAAGTGGCTGCTACATTCTTCTCAAAAGAAGCCAATTTAGACTGTGAACTTGGTAAGTACAGCTGGCGCTGGAAATTGCAAAATTCATTGTCTCTACCACAAGAAATGAGGCCTTTACAGATTGAAGTACGGCGTAGAATTGATGCAGTACAACATGCAGGATACTGTAAAAGATAGCGTGGCCTCAAAAGAGATATTAAATCATTTGAAATTCCACACACATGAAGAAACTTCATTTATTCATACATAGCTACACCATGTCATTCTAGCAAGAGACAACTCAATGGAAAACAGTACAAGAGCAGATGTATCACTCCTGTCATTTCATGCAAACCTTAAGGGACCATACTGCCGAGTCAAATTGTCTAGAAAAATTGCAGAAACTTCAATGAAAATATTTGATGGTAGACAATGTGTGAGCTCTTTTATGACAGCATAATTTGTGCAAAAGGGAGGAATTGCTAAGCTGAAAGCTTTAGCTTTAGGAAATAAAATTCGGCCAGTAGAAAACTTTCCCCTCCATGCATGAAATGCGCATATTCCGTACAGCAATGCTGGTTGTATTACCGTCTACTATTCTTTTCAGTATTGGAATGAAATAATATCTTCTTTTCATTCACTACATTTTAACGTCCAATCATTGAATAGAATATAACCTTGTTAGAAACTACGTATCACAATTGGAGGTGGGGGTACTTTTGGTAGTCATATAGTGCAGCGAATATCACATTCCTTAATTACCATTCTGAAAAGTGATGATGCTTACCCAGAGTGTCAATTCATTTAGCCGATGATGATTGCAGTCAGCCCAATTTTAGTTTGCAATTCCACATATAGTTGTAAAATGGGCTCCGATGTGACAATCCTTTTGCCATAACATTACAGCTGTGCTTGACTAAAAATGCAGATTTGAGAAAAACTACTGAAGAATATCCCAAGCTGCTCATTTCAATTTGTTTGCAACATATTTGAAATGCCCTCATTCCATACTCCAGCGACATCCTCAGCAAAATCATGCTTGCATGAACGAAATGCTGGTAGCGACGACAGATTCACTTCTTTCCTTCAACTTTGGCAATGCCAGGCGACTCGAAGATTAATTGTTAGTAAATCGCTGCTGGCAGGTTTGAATCCGTGTTTTTAGTAAAAGTTTGCATTGTAACATAGGCCATGTCATGTATCTTCGATGTAGTCACCAAATGTATTCTTAACAGTCAGGTAATTGTGGAGAGATTAATGAGTAAATCTGTAGAACTGTGATGCTACTTTTGAGAAGAAATCTATTTTTAAGCCTTTAATACATTATGTAACCCTCTGGCTTACCTAGTTGCAACGCATTATTCTTTTTTCAGGCATCATCGTAGCAGGTGTTTTCAATTGTTTTTCCGTATTTGCATTTAAACGTAAGTTGCATTTTGAAGGGAATAAACAGCCATATCCGTTCTTTAGGCTAGTACATCTGACATTAATAGTTTATTTTCTTTAGAGATATTTCGAAATAAGTTGCATTGATTGCATTGCGCATCACTGTTGCAGTTTTGCAGTTTCAATGGCAAATGTAACACCGCTAGTGCAATTATTCTAGATTGTAGTACCTAGCATTCTTTTGTTTTATATTATCTTACATTCCTGTGATAAGTTTTTGTGTTAACATAAAAACTTGTTGGATAATGCAAATGAAGTAATTGTTTACTGTTTTTTTGAGGATAAATCAGCAAAAATTTATTCGATTTTTCTAAATTATTGCACTGGGTCAAAATGGATTTAATAACAGGTAGTCCCAAGAAAACCTTGCTTCCCGCAGCCCTTATCTTTTGTGGGAGTTCTACTCTCGCTGGTTACATGACTGCAAATCGTATTCAATCTTTTCAAAATGCAATGGTCTGCTTTTTATTTGGCTGTGTATGAAAAATGATTCTCTTTTGAAAAAGTTACTTATGCTCATTCCCTTAAATTTTTTAAATTGCTTCTAAAGAGAAATAATATGAATGAGGAATACAGACATGAGTAAAATGTACATAATTCCTATTTTGCAAATCGATGCGAATTTTATATTTTTGTGTAGTTTCTTTTTTACATACTGATGAAAGTAATTTCATAAAGCTTGCTATATTTAATATTCTTGTGAATAAACCATTAGATTGTCTTGCTAAACCTGTTTTATTCAAAAGGCTTTTTTCTTCTCAATTTCTTATTGGTAATATACAATTAATTTTTTTATGAATTAAAGGCTCGGCAAGTGATACATAAAACACCTTTTGAATTTTTGGTTAGTCTGTTTTATTTTTTAGTAGACTATTCCGTGATGTTTTTTGCCTCTTAATTTCCTACTAATTTTGCTTTCTAAACTAATACTGTTATCGAAGCTGCAACAGTTTCGGTTTTTGCGCCTTATCCGGCTGCTTGTTTTTAAAATACGTAAAAAGATATATTTCTATTAATTGAATATTTTGCTCAGCAGTATTTATCGCCTTTACAATGCAGAAAGCAGATAGTATGGCACCCAGTATAACTTTCCCTGAGGAAGATATAGAAGAAATTGCAAAGGCTAACATGAAATTGCTCAAGAAATCGTTGGAAAATATTCGTGATGAGAATAAACGTAGAGACTAATTGCAACTGGTGCAATAGAGAACAGATACGGTTGTATTTTAAGCTGATTTCTTTATTAAGGGCATTGGTAATAATTAGCACTTTTTTTAGCGTATTTGTGGACATAAGCATATTAAATTATTCTGGCTTGTGTGCTTTAGTTATTTTTCCTTTTCAAAAAGCATTGTTTTTCATCTGATTGTATGCATAGATATTTATTATTCACAGAAATATGTAGAATTCTAGTTCTTTTATGGATTTTCAAGTTTTTTATGTAATAATTTTGTGCGAAATCTGTCAACACACAAGAGCTGTTTATTTTCTAACTCATGGTATCTTTTGCACAGAATAATTTCAAATACTATTTTCGTTACGAAATACTCAAATCAAAAAATTAGCGATGAAAAGTAAAATGAGATCAAAGAGAGAATTATAGAGCTGTTTGAGCTGGTAAAAAATAAAAGTACGGAGAGAAATATTCTGTAATAAACTTTAAACGTAGAAAGATTTCAAGCCTCCTAAGCCTAAGCCAAGCCTCCAAACTTCCTAAAAACACACCTTTGCGGTCAGTTTTGGAAATTAAAAAAGTATGAATCTCATTGTTTTTATTGTAAGCCTGTTCTCGCTTGTTGTGCCAATTGTTCAAGCATATCGTTATAGAGACATTCCAACTAACGTCTCGGATTTTCCATCTTAAATAAACAATTGAGATTATTCAAAAATCCTAATTTTTCACTTTGCACTTCATTGAGAAGTATATCTTATCTGAAGAGTAGTGAACAAGCGAAATATAGGGCTTTAAAAAAAAATGCAGTTTGCGTTAAATGAGAATAACTGATTGATAGAAGCTTACCCCGTAATTAATGGAGGTTTTTTATAAAAAAGTATTAGGATAGATCTCCATGTCGGACCTGTATGTGATGAAAATGCATATTAGAAAATAGAGAGGTGACCCCATTTTGAAATTTACCATTAAAATAATACCAACTATCGATCTGAATACATCATGGATAAAAATTTGTTATTCTAGAAGCTCACAGTCTCATACAGTATGATTTTACATCACCACTCGAAGGCAACTTAAAGAGCTTAACTTGTACATGGTGGCACTTTTTATAACCATACCAAAAAAATTTTTGGATAAAAAGAAAAATATCATTTTAACGCAAATATTCAGCTTGTGTGATTTACATTTTTCTTTAGTCACGCAATTGATGTTCTGGGCTTCTGCATGGCTTTAAAATATTGGGGATTTACTGCTTTCGTGCTGCAGGTAGAAAAGTTATATAATAATTCATCCTGTAATTTTAAACTTCTTACACTGGGGACGCAGCTAATCTGCTTCCACACAATTTAGTAGTAATCTGAAGGATAGAAATTTTCTCTGTAAATTGAGAAGAAAGTTATATCGAAGTGCAGATGCAATAATAGGCAGAGTATGAACGTTTCTTTCTTTTGTTTACTCTCTTCTTTAGGCATTGCTAGCAGTGCAGGCTCAACTTGCAGCTCCAATCCCTCAAGAGGATTTGTGGATGAGCTTTGCTAGTTATATTCGGCTTGAATGGATTCAAGTTAGTCAGGAGTAGAAGGTGAATTAGCCGTAGTTTTCAGAGATTTGGTTTCAGGAAAGCCAAACACGGCTGTCTGCTCCGCTGGACAGAACGAATTGTAGTATTTTTTGGCATGGGCATTACAAAGTTTTTAAGAAAATATAAAAAATGCTTAGATTGTTGCGTTTGCAGTGGCTGATGACTTGCTTTCTTTTTCTCGGGGTTGTGTTAATACCACAAATGAAATGCTTTAATCCCGCAGATCCCAATAAACTACGCAGTGTAAATCCTAAAGGTTAGAGTAAGTTTGACAAGATGCACTAAATGAAACGTAAATATTGTTCTGTAAGGTAACTTAAAAGCGTAAAAAAATATATTTTTACCCTCATGTTAAGTTTGTCATTATGTCGTAAAAATTGGCTTATCCAGTTCTAAAGCTTTACTAAACTGACCTAGAAAAAATTGCTGTGCATAAAGTAGCCATCATCATACAATTAAAAAAATACCAGCAGGTTTCCTATATCTTTTTGAAATGCAAAAGTTAGTGTAACTTCCATTTTTTGTAAGAAAATACTTTTAGTGGTGTAGATAAACAATTTTTGTGTGTAGACAAATAACCACATTAAAAGAAACGCTTCTAAGTATTGCAAATTCTCTTTCAACAAGATAAAACAAGCAAAACCTCATGTACTCGTTGCCTCTTAATTTAGTACTGCCAAAGACATTGCTACTTAAGTTTGAATTTTTCTATTACGTTATAGTTTTGCTTGGCAGTGTAATTGTATTAATACAAATTTCGCCAGAGTAACAAGCATTTCCAAATACAAGATTCGCATTGCTTATTATTTCAAACTTGCAAAGATTTTTAATTGATCAGAATTCAACGCTTTTCAAGTTATGTTAGATGCCCATTGGATGATAAGCACTAAGTCAAATCAGCCTTCATAGTGAACATATTACTATCGTTATTCTACATTTATTTTGCCTCGCTTGCTGACTAATTTAGATATTATGAAGTTTCTGCAAAATATTCCCTGTGTTATCCCATGAAAAAATATAGGAAGTTGACTATCCTATTTGTACGCTTTAATCGCTTCATTTTTTCTGTGAGTTTTAAAAGTTGCATCATATATTAAGGTATGTTTTTGTCGTAAAACATACCATACTCGGACTTGGTAGCAATGAAAATTCGAAGTTTTACGACTGTTGTGCCGCCCTACCTCAGTCTTGTCGCTCTTAGCAGTATGTCGTATGCAGCGTGATTTCCTGTGTATTATAACAATGGGTTTTTCACAGAAATTTTTTGATAACTTGAGGTTGTAGACAGTACAAAAGCTATCCGGAAATATGCTACCTTCCTCCTATGTCAATTCATACGACGGTAGAATATTATGCGGTAAAAGTACACGAGGATTATCTTTTGAGTTGTACCGAGAAGTGCATACACTACGTCGAATATACTCGTCATGAACATTTTAGAAGTAGCAAAACATCCCATTCTTGTCATAAGGATACGGATGATTCCAACGAAAATGGAGTTTCATGTTCTTTCTAATTCATGGTTTTGCTTGAATTCCTGATGTTGTTGTGTGAGAGGAGATGTTCTGTAAAATGTTTCCTTATGTAAAGAGAGCACAATGTTTCTTGTTTAAAGAGAGTTTTATCCTAATGCCAATTGCTGGACCACCGAATGTCATCTTTGGGAGTAGTCAGGGGCTTCTTTAAGTAATCAGTCAATGCGAATTCATGCATTTATTCAATTATATTTATGGCACCTCAAAGTTGGTTTATCTCATAGTAATTCTATTCTTTTCCTCAGTTCATACAAGTTTTTACTGAGCTATCGCAATTTTATTGACTGCCATAGCGTGGGCAGCGCAATTCAACGATATCACTGTTTCCTCGGCCTTTAGAATGGTGAATGTTTTGGTAGAAACTGTGACAGGATTACCGTTTTGTGTACTTTTTCTAGTGAAATTTATGTAGAGCTTAAAAAGCCTATTACGTTGCGATGCTCGCCATAATTTTTCTTCAATCCATTTCGACCCAGCCTTTTTGACTACTTCATTTAAGGGAGATTTAGATTTAGGACGTAGGATAAATCAATGAGTAATTGTCTTTTATATTAAATGTAATGGTAGATACATTTTAACTTCAAGAACTCTGAATGCTTGCGTATGAAAAAGGATGGAGCGATGCAATTATTCATTCATGAAGTTATGGGAACATTGGAATAAATTTGAAAATATCATAGTTTTTCTATCCTTGCTTTGTAGACAACTTTTTTCAAAACAATATTATTCACACTTTTGTAACCGCCAAAGAGCGTTCGAATTTACATGGAATGGATCTACGCTTGTGCTAAACTCTTGTCTTGCCCATCATATTGCAAAGCTATTCTCTATAAAACTTAAAATGGTTGACTGACATTTAGTTTCCAAAATGCTGCATAACTTCTTTGCTTTTTTTTCAGATTCGTAGGTGATCTTACGTATTACATCATGGTTGACCCATCGCGAAGCTTCGTTTTGCCAGAAGCCACAATTGAAGCAGAAGGGAATGTTTTACAGTCTAATTTGCCAGGCTCGTTCTCCAATAAAATGAACGAGTCTGTAAACAAATTTCAAAAAATTGGCATATTGCAAGATTCATACGATTCAATTGAAGAATCTCATCCTGCGAAGACTACATCTCATAATTCATCTCCGAAGCATTCTCCTACGGAATCAAAGTCTCCAAGATTGAATTCAATTGTTGAGTATGCCAAAAAAGGTTTAGCAAGAGTAGCAGGTAAATCCGGTCATGGAAATAGCAATCAAGCAGGAATATTGCGAATTGACCATCTAGAAGAAATTGAGACAAGTAATCAAGCAGATGTAACTGTTCCTGGCAGTACCAGAATGGGACCTATTCCGCATTCAACGTCTGTGAATGCAGCTACGGTTCAGCATGCACATACTTCCACTCCGTTTGTACATCATCTACCTATCTATGGACGAGATCCATCTTACTATGCTGAAGGTATTCGACACATTCTGGATGATGCTCCAACTAGCCGTGTTCACACGGATGGTAGAGTCCTGTCTGGGAGAGATGCGGGGCATGCCTCTGGTTTGATGGAGAAAGAATACTATTTGCAACCTGAAGTAGAGCGCGGTGGAGCACCCCTTTCACTAGCCACGCCTTCCACACTATCTGCTCCAAAAATTCGCACTGAAACGGACACCGGACTATCTTCTTATGTCTCCGAGAAAGAAGTACGGAATGTTAGTAATATTCTCTCTACAAAATGTGAGGAAGTTTCTAATCCGAAAAGGGGAAAGAAACTTTCCCCTCGCCTTATTTCCACAGCTCTAAACGAAGCTTTAGAAGCTCTTTCAACCCAATCTGTTGTGGATGATACTGCAACTACTAAAGGAAAACGCAATTCTGAGCGCTTCCAGAAATTTATTCAAAAACCATCAGAGCTTTATTTTGTGTCACGAAATAAATTGCGATTGCATGTTGTTATCGAAATATTTGAAGGGACACACTTGATACATGAATGGCAATGCACAGATTTACTACAAAGGATCAATAACCAACACCGAAGAAAACTTGAAGAAAATCCATTTTCAGGTGCAGGCGTTCTAACTTATCGGGATTGCCGACAAGTTTTTACAGATGTTCATCAAATACCAAGTCTTGAAGTTAGACGAAATTGTATTGTTGTTTGTCTACCACCCGTCACCTGCTTCATTTTGTACGATCGTGTGTTTCTCTTGGTTGTGGAGGAGCTCAAATTAGATGGCTTGTTGCAACTACTGACAAAGTCGACGGAGTTTTTCTTTAAAACAATGGAAACAAATAATTTTTTGAATGGCCCTACTAGCCGACCTTTTGAATTTATAGCATTGGAGTGTATAATTAGTACGGCCTTTGAACAGCTGAATGAAGGTGCAAAGAGTCTGTATTATATGGTAGAGTTAGTACTGCGTTTGTATAGCTGAATGATGAAGGTATAAGGAACTTTTCTATGAGATGTCTTTAAAGTGTTTTGCACCTTCTTTATGCAGTATTCTATTTTTATATTTGCACTATTAGAATTTTAAAATATTTTGAATGTTTTCGTGTATTTTGATGTGTTCAAGACATTGTCATCTTAGAAGAGCAACTGGATGCTGTTGCAATAAAAGTTGAATACAATAAATCCTCGAATTCTCTCGTACTAGAAGAATTACATCTTTTGAAAGATCCTGTCAGTGTGTACGATGATCGTGTTAGTGGGTTTGATAAAGCGTTTAATAAACTCATAGCAGATACAGAAGATCTTAAGCGCATGGAAATTACGCGCTACTTTTTTGATCCTGGACTTTATCAAAAGGATAGAAAGGTAAGATAGACATCTAATTTCGTGTGTATTACAGCGTTGACTATGCATACGATGCCGAGTATAAATGCTGTGCTTTACTAACGATTTCAAGGAATTTTCCTTCTCTCTTTACACTTTGATCAAGCCAAGCTCAAAATACCTTTAAACTTATCACTCATTGGATTAAATGTTCATGAATTCAGTAAACTATTGTAACCCAGAGAATTTTTTTAAATGCTGCTGTTCTCGGCAAGGTTTTTTTTTTTTTTAATTTTGTTTTCCTGTTTTGTGATGATGGATGCATCTAAAGGTAGAGCATCGTGATATAATCTGATTCTGAATTACAAAATGGCCCAGTTCAGGGCTGCTGTAGCTATGTAGATGTTTGTGCGCACATTTTTATGATGGATTGGATGTATTGTGTGGTTTTTCCATGAGCTACTTGAAATAAGATTATTTGAGTATTTCTGAGTATGCCTCCTTTTTTTACGTGCGTTTATTTCATTTTTTCCATCTGGAAAAATTTTGGAATTCGCATTTTTCATATTTGGGGCTAAGGATGCTCATTGCCTAATTTTGTAGGAATTGCGTTTTAGCAAACGTGTATGTATGCTGTGCCAAAGGATTAGCATGACATTCATTCTAAATGCGCAGATGATTCAATCTTATAAGCTCTAACGAAAAATAAGCGTACAGAATGCTTTTTTTATTTCTTTCCTCCCATAGTTGAATGTGTGAAATGAAACACGGTTATACCCTTTTTTGAGACTTCTTTGCAGTTAGAGGCTCCAAATCCCGACCTGCAGATTTTGCTAGAATATTTTGACCAAGAACTTGATCAGGCATGTATATTTTCACCAGTTTTGGATAGATTGAATTCACTGTTTTTTGACCACTTGGAATTTAAATTTTAACAAAGCGATTTTCTAAACTAATTTTTTTGTTTTAATGTTTCTTTTTCAGTTTAGTGAGCGTGTTAAGCGACTTAATGCATCGATAGATAACACTGAACGGCTTCTTGGACTTCGTTTGGCCATTAGTCGGAATAGATTGATACAGCTAGATTTAGGTGCAACTATCGTAGGTACCGGCATAGCTGTAGGGGCGTGCTTAACAGGTATAACCCTACATATGTTCCGCATTGCACTTTTGCTAGATTCGTGTATGCTGCAGTCTTACTAGATGTTGCATTATTTATATATTCTTTGGGTCATAATGCGTGGGGAAGTTTTTTGTGATACCCGTAGTTGCTTTATATTTCTTTTGCTCTTTTCCTTACTTAGTAGTATCCTTGGTAGAATGCTCGTTATACGGCTTCGTAACCCTTTGTTTCTTTCAAATTTCTTTAGTTTATTGGTACAAATTATTGTGGTTTTCCTGCAGGCGTATTTGGAATGAATTTGAGAAGTGGATACGAAGAAAAGCCTGATTTGTTCTCCGTGGTGTCAATTATTGTAGCACTTTGCTGCGGCTCTGCTGTTTTTCTTGTGATGTTTTTATTCAAGCGAATGGTTTTATAATTTGCAAAATCGTAATCTATAGCTACTAATGGACAAAGTGTTTGACTTAACGAAAAACGGTTTATTTTTATGTATCCTGAAATTTTAATGCAAAAGTGGTACAGCAAGCAAGACGTTGAGATTTAACCAATGACTTTTTTTAAGCAAAGGCTTGCATCAGTCCCCTTACCCTATATTTCTAAATATTTTAGTAGGAGATGCAAAAATTTAGAATTGTACGCATGCATCGCCCTGCATTCTTTTACTAGTAAGCGGTTTTTATCAGGGATTTCGAATAATAGAGTGCTCCTCTACCCCAAAACATATATAGGACAAATTTAAGATTAGATTGGGCCACTGAGTAGTGTATAGTATCAAACCCTTACGCATCACAGAAGTATCTCCAAACATTGAAGCCACCTCTGGTGTAATATCTTTTCGGTTTGCAGTTTTCGGTGACAACTTGAAGACATAGACAAAATATATGTAGGGAAAAGTCTATATTCTCCCGCTTTTTTTAGTGAAATGGAGAATCAATAAAATTTCGCGAGATGCAGTGTGGTTAAGAGGAAAGATAGAAAATGGAGCTAAGCAAAACCATGAAAAGCATATTGTATGTTAGGTTTTTGCTGTCTAGTGAGAAGACATTTTCTTTTCAAATATAAGGGGAAAAGTAATCAGAATTTTCTTTTTTAGCAGTTGGTAGTACCTTTTGTGCCCTTTACTTAAATTGATAAGAAGCCTTTCATAGGCTTGTGAAGCAAAACAACGCAAGTTATCAAGTTGTAACGAATACCTTGCTCCGTTTCTCAACAGTGTATTACAAAGGAAATGCAGAGAACACTAGGAAATGCTTCGACAAACAATTTTAAGGGGCATTTCTCCGACAAAATTTTGTGGCAATCGCTTGCTATGCAAGTCGCTACTATTAACTTTAAAACAAAAATTTGAGTGTACGTGTATGGAAGTATTTAGAGCAAGTTTACATATTTTCATCGAGTAACTTTTCTATCTACTAATGGTGTTGATGCAGCATAATCTCAGTGTTGATGCAGCATAATCTCAGTGTTGATGCAGCATAATCTCAGTGTTGATGCAATAAGCAAGCTCGGTAATTGACAGCAGATTTCTACGTTAGTTTAATACATTGAGCTGCATACTTTTTTTGTCACAGTTTCGAATTTCTTAGGCAAGAGGCGGAGTAAATGCTTGCGCAATAACGTTGCTTTCTTTCATATTTATTAACCCCGTCACATGCAATGAAATAGTTGCCCTATTTTGACTTTGAATCATGGGGATTTCTGTTTCTTGCTTTTCCGATTGCTTACTTGCTTAAATCCATAATTTTTGTAG
The DNA here is from genome assembly GCA_015476325.1 of Cardiosporidium cionae. NCBI lineage: Eukaryota > Apicomplexa > Aconoidasida > Nephromycida > Cardiosporidium > Cardiosporidium cionae. Next base: position 45,920 of record JADAQX010000192.1, on the reverse strand, counting down.
GGAGAGTACTGCCTGCTTCCCTGCAATTGTTACTTCGATACCCACTTTGTCGTAAGAATGCATCACGCAATGAGCAATCCCCAAATCAGAAAGCATGATGGAGGATTGCAAGGCAGCTTTCCTCCTGCCAGTCTTCCTCACAGCTCAATTTTCCAGCCACCCTTTTCTGCTGTGCGTTCCTCTTATCTTAGACTGAGAAGAAAACGGAAGCTGTTGGAAATTGACGAAAACGTGAAAATTTCTGTAGAAAAGCAACCACTCGCAGAACTTGGTTCACATTCTTCGCGCCTTGAACCCATTTCGCTCCACCATCGCGCTGAACCTATTAGAGAAACAGGATCTTTTCAACCAAGTGACCATGGGTGCTTTGCCAAAAGACAACTTATTCAATCCAGCACGATTCCTTTTTCGCTATCTTTTTCTCAACTTGCCTCTGCCTCGGCAATTCCTGAAGAAGAGTTGCTACTTCGCGTCAAATCTCCATGTATTGAGCATTCTGATGCTCTGCAGAAAAAGCAAGTACGCATTGGACCGCAAGTTATATTCCACAAGTCCCATCAGCAAGTATTTACCAATGATTTGTCAAAACTTGAACTAGCATATCTCTTACAGTTTGCAGACTTGTTGCAAGCCGAAGAGCATGAGTCCCTTACTTCAGAGATAAAACTAGAAGCAGCATCACGTATTTATAATCAGCAAATTTCTGCACATGTCCCATTAGAAAGTATCAAGTGTTTCTACGATGATCGTAAGTTTCGTTGTCATGCATGTGGTCTACGTTTTAAAACATCAAGTGCTAAATCTACTCATTTAAATAAGCATTTTGAAGAGGAAAAACGCATGCGTATGCAATCTCTTGCAGCAAAGGTTGGTACATCTGTGGGGCTAAAGCACAAAGGAAAACCAAGTGTATCGAAAACTATATGGAAAACTCTGCTTCAGTGGATATTTGATGATGAGGCCGATACAGCGAATGCAAACAATGCATCCTCTTCATTTGTTGCAGTTGATTCTAGGAAGTTTTCTCAATCAGTTGATGGCCTACTTAACTCCCCAGCGCAGTTAGATGCATTTTCTGTCAAAATATCTGCAGAAACAGGGTCTCGCTTGCCGCCATGGTTTCCTCCTCGTGCTACCAGAAACTATAAGCTACTGGAGCCTACTGGCGACGATGTTGAAGTTCTTGCATTTCCTTCGGTAGATGCTTCTCTTGGACCCATTGATAAAGAAACTTTGCATGAGCAAACTCAACGGAAAAGTGTATTTAATGTGAGAGATTTTATGGAATATTTGTGGAAATGGTCACTTCAAGGTGAAGAACCAGCAGTTATGAATTTTGAAAATCAAGCAAATGTGCATAATTTTCAGCCATGCAGCACTGATAGAAGTAAGTTTTGTGTAAGAGTATTACTTTATTTATTTTTCTCTTTTGTGGTGTAGCATTTGCATGGCTGCAATGTAAATTTTGATGCAAATTTGTAAAAAATGTAACTATCAAGAGACTTTCTAATGTGGAGCAATCCTTGTTGAGCTCTGTAAAAAATCAACTATTTTTTACATGCAATTCACTTGTACAGCCCATGTTATTTTTTGTGGCAAGATCATTTTTGTAGCCACATACTCTTCTTTCCACATGTTTTAGGTATTTCTTTAGCGGAAAAATGGGTTGCACAAATTGATTCTGTGCTGCCTGTACGCTATACTATGCATGAAAAACAGCAGTTCGGAGATTACGTGGAAGATCTTTTACGCAACACATCAGGAAATCGTGAAACTTTTGGTGATATTCTAATTCCAAGAGGGACTTCCTATGTTAGTAGATTGCTGCTTAGGTTGTTACAATTGTCTAGGGAGGTGAAAATGCAAGCAAGCCACCTACCTGACACTCTCGCTTCATCAATTAAAGAAAGTAGAACTGCGAATTTCCAAAATGCAAGTATTGATAGAATAGGCTTGCCTATTGCACAGAAGTCAGACAGAGATGTTTCATATTCCGTAATGAGTCGAAACTGTGCTTATGATAGCTCTGCTGATAAGGAAGCTATTATGCCATTAGGTGCGTCAGGTGGATATAGCCATTTTTCCATTTGCTCGCAATGCATAAGTAAATTTACTCCAAGCTGGAATAAAACATTTTGTGATTGGTTTTTTCAAAATTCTCTTTCTCTCTATGATCATAGAAGCGATATTCATGCATCATTGAAAAATATCTTGTTGCACGAAAGTCAAAATTCTACGGATACCGCCATGCCATTTCTCTCCTCCAATGACTCCTCTGAAAGTACTGTGACCCAGCACGTAGCACGATGTGATTCTCTTTTAGTAAATACTGTGAAAGAGGAAATCGAAATCCTTAAGAATCCGTGTGAAAATCGTTGTGCACTGCGGGGAAGCGATTCTGTTTCTAACGTTACTGAAATAAAGCAAGATCCACTTGTTGATGTAGCTGCTGAAGAAATTCATTGTGAGAATAAAACCAAGCGACGTAGAACTTCTTTACAAGCTCCATTTTTCAATGAAGCTATAAATGAAATGTACAAGAAAGAAGTGGTGTGTCTTGAACATTTGGATTATCAAGGAAACAATGCTGCTCCAGTACCTATTTCCTCAAAGGGCAAGAACCGCAACAATACAAGCTTATGGGGTATACCGACTGCCACTTCCTGGCAGTTAAATTCTTTTGATCACACAGAAACAACGGTTCACGTGGATCCAGACTATAATAGCACTAGTGACAGCAGTCCTATAAGATCGGAATTTGATATTCCTTTACTGCAAACTGACTGCTTTGATGCAGAATTGAATGCTCTTAGAATTAAAAGGGACACTAAGAATGATTTGTTAGTAATGCAGTTACCAACTGTGCAGAATCCTAACATTTCCATTCAAGTAAATTCGAAAGAAATAGATTTGAATGATGCAAGTGACGTAGAACCAGATTTTGAAAAATCCTATGGGTCATTACAATTTCAAGAAGAGGAGATTTCAAATCTCTGTGATGCAAGTAGACAAATGCTTGCTTGTAGATGTTTGAAAACTGAGAGAGATGCCAGGACGGCTTCCACGCTAGTAGGTGATTCGTTAATTGGTTCTGTTGATAGTAAAGAAAATCCTGTATTCCCTACCTCATCCGGTGGAATTTATCCTCCTTACATGACAAAAGGGTTATCCAATGTGATATGCAATATTGAAACGGTTCATACAGATTGCTGGAACCGCAGCGCTATAGTCAATTTCACAAGTCAAAATAGTGAGTTAGCCAATGTTTTTGAACAACCAGATCCTGTAATAGGATTGGTTAAAACCATTTCCACTTGCCTTGATAGGACCACCTCTCTGTTACCAACATATGAGCTTTTGTCTAATATTCGAAATCAATTTGACTGTGATTCTAATTCTTCTGCTTCCCTCTCTTTAAGTGCAAAATTAAATGAGTTGTTTGGATACAGTAGAGATATCCAGGTTGATGCCAGCGTGGAACATAATTCCAATTACCAAAGGATTACTACTTCCCTGCTGAACCGTATTGCTTTAAAGAGTTCAAATTGCAAGAATTCTGTTCCTCGTTGTCTTCAACGGTTTTAAATCTTGACAAGCTGTGATTTGGGGATTCCGTATTATTAAAAAAATTTGAACAAAATCTGGATTCTATAATCATTTTCTTTCTATTTCGACAACTAATTTTTGCTTTTATAAAACATTAGTAAATCTTTGATACTGTGTTCAAGAAAAAGCGGAAATTTTCTTGATTGAAATTTTCATTTTTTAATTAAAAAATTTAGTTTTCAGTGCAAGTATTTTAGTTGTGTGTTTATTTTTTTTGCTGTATCGTCTTGTATTACGCAACTTGAGTAGTTCTAGTTTTAGGAGTTTCATGATACTGCTTTTGAAAATAACATGCACTTAAAGCATAGAATTATTAAAAATGAATCTATCCAAAATTTGCCTGCTTTCTCCTTGTTTGGAATGCTTAATATTGTATTGATACGCATCACTATTAGTAGAGACACCCAATTTACTGCAGTCCATGGCTCCAATATTGTAGTTCCTTCATATCATGGATTTACATATTTTTTAGTTGAAATATGTATGATCTAACAGCAAAAGAGTTGCTTGCAATCTTCCTTGTAAAACAATTGTTGATCAACTGAATTTCAATCAATTAGTCTCCAATCTCTGTTTCAATGGCATTTACTCTGCGTTGCAGGATTAACAATATGTGCTGTAACGAGGTGGTTTCATTCCGCAGCGTCTTTAATTCTTCGTGAAGCTGCAGATATTCTTGTTTCTGTGGCGCCAGACATTGGGAAAGTTCTTCTTTTATCCGGGAAAGTTCCTTTTCCATCTCTATTTTCAGCTGTACTACTTTTTCTTGTGCCTCTACTCTGGGCTGTGACTATGGAAAGATGATTAATAAACCAAAGTTGAATTTGAAAAAATATTGTACCTACTTGCAATTCTTTAAAATGGAATGTTTGGTAGTGGTATTATGTGATAAAAAATTTACAATTTGCGTGACGTAATTCACTATGCATCAGTTAGTGCTTGCACATGCAATTCTTTCATACCATAAACAACTCTGCGTGTACCACTGTTGGTACTCTATTTGCGATTTATTGCTACACCAAATTAATTAAAAAATGGAAATACACTTGATCTACAGTATGAGCTAAGTATTACTGCACATTCTATAATCTTAATGTTTAATTTACGAATTATTGTCGAAGTGAAGGATGCATCAGAAAGAGCGTTCGAAGAAATTTCATTCATACCTGCTGCTCCACTTCATTCTTCAAAATTTGTAATTCTTTTTGTGTTGAATGGAGTTCGGTGTGAATCATGTGTTCCAGTTCTCGTATTCTCCGCTTAATTCCAGTTCCATGTATTGAAGATGTTTTTTTGTCGTCTTCGTTTTGAATTGAAACTGGTAAAATAAAATTGTTTTTATCTTCATATTGATCCCGAGATTCTTCGCCTTGGTATTGAAGTTGTTTTATGCTGGCCATTATTTCATTACAATTTTGCTTTTGTTATTCATGAGCTTTATAACATACAAACTATCTGATATTTATAAATTATTTTTATAAATGATTCGTTTCGCTTTCGCAATATTGGAAATTCTAAATTTTACCCATGCGAGATCAATGTAAGCAAAATAAAGAACCTTCTTACATCAAATAGCTCATAACTTGTAGCGTTTTTCTATAAATTTGAAGATTTCTTACAATACTGCTATGTAGATCATGTAATGGTAATTCAATAAATACAAACAGAACGTATCAGAAGACGTGGAACAATGATATAAAAATTTCTCAACATTTTATTGGAGTTGAATTTTGAATTATAATTTGGGTTCACGCAATAAATATTTTATTGCATGTAATTTGAAGTATTTTTTCCATATTAAAACTACGCCGAGCAACTTTATTTTTACAAAATCAAACGTTAAAATGTTTCTAAAAGTATTTTGAAATAGATTTAGTAACTTCGTTGCTATACTCATTGGCAACTTTTTATGAATTGCAAAGAGAGTTAAAATAATGTGACTCTTGTAGAAGTACGCTTATTCTTGTCGGTTTTTGGGGCCCACCGCTGCAATTGTATTTCCTTCAAAAATCAATGTCATGTATGAATAATATATCGATATATCGTTACTAAAGAAATGTTTTTATGTTATTTACTAGTCGAAAATCCAGGTTTCGTGAACTTTCAAGCTAAAATGAATTCAATACAATTAACCTACTTTAATGTTCAAAAGTACAATTATATATTGTGTTCAAACTCTTTAATAAACTGAAACATTGAATTCAAAAGTGGTGTTAGACACGTTTTTTTAACCTGCATTCACTTTAAAGTAGTCTTATTCATAACATGGAATCTTTCTATTCATATCTCTTCACAATAAAATAGTTTTCAATTCAATGTACTGACTTACTAAAGATTATTCTTTCCCCCTGTCGAATTTTCTTAACTTCCAATTGAAAAGTGTTGCTGGCAATTATTATAAACTAATTCTAGATGAGTGAGTGCTTTATTAAATTCTGTTTCTAGCAAGCAAGCGCAGAGATTATCAAATTTCAAAGTTTTTCATTGAATCCGCTTCATGGATTTCATCGTTGAATAGTCTGATATTATTAAAATACATTACTGGAAATCCATTTAAAAATGAAACCCAGAATTGAAAAATATTATGGAATGAGATTCAACTGATGCGGAAGTATCATGTGAATGAAGTAAATACCCATTGCCAGCATACTTAACTTTCTCATTGTAGAAGTTAAATTGATTAACTGCTAAACAATTTCATTACTATTAGATTGGAAATCAGCAAAATATATAAAAATATGAGCGCGTATCAATGCAGGGATGCGGAAGTGATGATACTTAATTGCGCCAAAGTTTTGTAATTGCCAAGTTTATTCATGAGCAAAAGAGAAAATGAATGAGTAGAGTAAGTGAAAAATGTACTTTTCGTATCCATCCATTCATAATCTCTTGTAAGATTGACTGATTTCACTGTACTTATAAACCCTATAGATTTTAGTTCTTCAATATTTTTTTTTAAACAGTTTGTTAATTCACGGTTTGAATATTTTCCTGTAGAAAACGGCTATGCAAAGTGAGCTCTGCTTTGCTTTCTTGGTGTACCTATGCGATTATGCAGATTGCTGCAAATACTCGTTCAAATCACTTGTACTATGTAAATGAGTGGAAAACAAATCTGCGTAGACGCAGTGTGGATATTTCCAAATGATAAGTGGGATGTATGAGAAAGCTTAGTTTCTCTTGAGTCAAATAAATTGAAATTTATGTTTTTCATATCATTACGTATATTGTATTAAATGAATAGCAGTTATTTCATTGCCACCAAAGAAGAAAGGCAGTGTTGGTGGAGCATCACTACATCTCGAAAGCTCAAGATGTGTTTTAACACATACAAACTTTTTATGATTTAATATTTTTTTACGTAGGATGCATCGATAAGAAAAACATATCGTTTGAAAGCTGAAATTGATTATATTAATGTTGAGCATATTTTATCTTTCTGAATGCATTGTATTTTTTGTACCTGTTTAAAATTCCAGTTCCTAATACGAATGCGAAGTATTGTTTGTTATTGCACAACAACACCTTGTTCTAATTATGTCTCTATTTCTTTGATCGGTTTGTGTAAAACTTTTGTGCTCCAGTATGTAATTACCCATAATTTCTATGTCAGTTCCTCTTCAAATACCTTACTTCATCTTTCTTTCGGCTAGCACAAGATACAACCGTGTATATACGTAGCAAATTGAAAAATTTACTTAAGTTGCACGTGGCAGATTATGGAATTGAGCTTCATGGCAGAATATATGGGAGAAATTTAACAGAACACTTACAAACATAGTTACCAGAAGTATACCAGGTTGAAAACTCCACTGACAAAGCTCAGATTTGCAGTTATAAAAAAGTTTTAATTTGCTGCAAACAGCATTGAATCAAACCCTACGCCTTATTTAAAATAGTTAAGTCCAAATAAAATTCATCACTTACGTTAGAACGAATAGCGGAGAAACGTAGCACAAGAGTAAAATTTCCACAAAGAATCGTGCGTCGCATTCACATGCCCAACTAAAAGTTAGTTCACTCTGATCGTCTTCAAGTGATTGATTGATTTGTGAGAACCGTATTGCAATTATAATAGATTGTTCAACCGCCCCACTTGATTTAGCGTGGCCTTCTATTCTACTTGCGTATAGGTTTGTTTCACTGTGTCACTCGGAAATATTTTCTAAAGCTTTGCGACCCGACTCAGACAACTAAAAAGTGGTAGACTGACCAGTGTATGCCCTAGTTGTTCGAGAATCCAATTCGATTGATTGTTCTTCTGTAAACCCCTCTGGCTGCCGTTTAAACAGCTTTGGGCTACTCATCGCATAGAGTTTTTCGTTTAGGCAAGATAGGTGTATTTTTGTTCGCATTTGTTTCGTATGCTTTTCTCTGCTCTCTTTACGTTGCGTTTATTTGTACGCTTCAAGTGAGATTTGTTTGTATGTTCTTTTTTCTTAATCCATTTTCACATCCCCCCCAGCAAAAATATAGAATATGGCTGTAGAGAAATGCATTCCTTAGATTAGTTATCAACTTTGTTTGGTAATATTTCAATAGGTATTGGTAGATGCTAGCGTTTTGTTCGTTTACTTCATTTTCGCTTCTTCGTTTTTGTTGCCTCAACTTGTCGTTATATTCTTTCTCAGGTTTTTTTGTAGTTTAGAGGTGTAAACATGAAACTGTTGATTTCTTTGTTTTCATATTCCTTTCTGGATCCTCCTGGAGGTAGTAAATAATGTTGGCTATGACTTTTTTGGTTGCCCTATAGTTACGAAATGCTGAAACGGTGTTACAGTCGGATTTGTATATTCATTTTTTTGAGCAGACAGTATTTTAGCAACTTATGTTGAATTATTGAAGTTTATTTGTATTGCGTTTTGCTTATCAAGGGAGCTTCGGATTGAAAAGTTTATGTTGTTGTCAAGTACTTCAGTGCATTGATTGAGTACGATTTTCTGTATCAATTTTTCCTAAACCTGAATCTTCAACGGATTGTCTATTGCCCTCGTTATCTTCTTCTCTTTACCCAGGAGAGGTTTTTACTGCACGTCTGCCATGAATTTGTTTCTGTTATGTAAATACATTATAAGCCTCTTTGTATATCCAAAGGTTTTCGTTAATGCTGTGTTTACTCTGCAATTATAATGAAAAGAATTGTTTAAATCTGCCCAGTCATTCATTCCCATTCTATTGTAAGCAGATTGCAGATGTATGAATTGTTGTGTGCATTTTTCTTAGACCCTAACTTGAATTTTCTTGGTGTGAATAGCAATGGATGTGATGCCTAGTATTCATTCTTTTTAACCTTTTTGATTTTTTCAAATCGCAATTGATTTTTAGACAGCTTGCTACGATTTAGGTTTATATAGTTGCTTCGCAGTTTGATTTATTTTTTTTCATTAGCTACGAAAGTAATTGATTTTTCTCGGATTTTTGTAAATAAAAATATCTCTATGGCAGCTGAAAATTTTATTTGGATTGTTGTCGCTGGAAGTATCGCTGCTTTTATGACAGCTTTTGCAATTGGAGCTAATGATGTCGCTAACACATTCAGTACGGCTGTAGGTGGAAAGTCGCTTAGTCTGAAAACTGCAATCATTCTTGGCTCTTTATTTGAGATAATTGGAGCCACACTATTAGGCAGTGCCGTCACCGATACGATACGAAAAAACATAATTGGTAAACAGTGTTCAGTTTGCATATATAACTTATGAATTAGAAATTCTATACATTGTTTGAAGTGCGTCAAGACACCCTATTGGCCATTTATTTCTTTTATATGCATTGAAGATGGAGCACGAGCCTGCGTGCGTGAATTTGCAAAAAAATTTTTGTGGAAGCATCTAAAGAATTTTTTGTTTTTTAGATGGAAATCTTTAGTTTGTTATTCCCTGTTTAAAATTACGTGCGCTATCATGGTGATGTGAGGAATATCACCCCTCTTTACCATTATAGAATAACTAAGAATCAGAGCGTCTTCAATTTTTTGTATTTATTTTTTTATCTCAGATTTTAGTGTGTTCGATGATTCTCCTGGCATTCTAATGCTTGGTATGCTTTGTTCCCTTGTCGGCTCTGGATTTTGGGTGTTAATCGCTACACACCTTGCTTTACCAGTTTCTACCACCCATTCGATTGTCGGTTCGCTTATTGGTTTCGGAATTGCTGCAGGGAAATTTGGGGCTATTCATTGGAGTATGATTGGCATTATTGTTTTATGCTGGCTCTGTGCTCCATTTGTTGCTGGATTATTTGGAGCTCTCTGTTTTGGGAGTATTCGTTCTTGCATTTTGCGGCGCACAAATGCGCTTCAGAGAGGTTGCAGGTGCTATAGTTTACCTTTTGTAGACTCATTTTTTTAACTTGAGAGTCATGTTTTGTTTGCAAAAATTTACTTATATTTTTTGTTTTGTGGATGCATTAAACAGCTGTTGGAAATGCTATTTTTGGCAGATCAAATATAACTTTTTGTGAAGAAATTCTTTTTTGCGTGTTTTTTTTTCAGAGCTCTTTTGTTACTTATGCTATTAATCTGCGCCACGTTTAGCTATTTTTTTATTTTTCACAATCCCTTTATTCTTTCGTTTTCTTGTTCTCAAGTAAGTATACTTCGAAATGCGTAGAGAAGCAATGAAATATTCTACGTTGCTAAGAGCTTTGGTTGATACCTTGTGAAGAGCAGGGATATATAGTGTTTAATGTATTGTTTTTTGGTTTATATTTTTTTATATTATTTGAATTTGAATTTTTGGAATATCAGGTCTCAAACAATGGAAACATTGAAACATTTGCACCCTGTTCGCTGTCACGATGGGCGAAGGCAAATATGTTGTTGGCTTTTGCAACTGTCCTTCTCCTTACCACTCTATTAGCCGGTCTTCTTTCGGTTGGAGCATATTACCTTGTCTTATCAAAATTGAAAAACTTAAATTCAATACAAACATCGGAGGAAATCGTGAAAGTGGTAGGGTTATAGTATTGCTTTGTATTGGGGATGAAGGAGGACATGTTGAATTTTTTCTTCGATTGAAAAGTTCTATTTTTGTTTGATATATCCTGCATTTCCTACTGTTATACTTCAGGAAATAGAAGCATCGGATGCGGATTTTTCGAAGTATTTGTCTTCTAACACGAAATTTATAAGCGATGACAGCGAGCGCCAAAAAACTACTTCGTTTGAAACTGTATGTAGTGAATCGAATATGGAGAATTCCTTGGATTATACTAGCATATCTATGCCTCAAACTCCAGACCCCCAGCCGTCTGGATCTGAGAAACCTTCACGATCTAGAAATAGTAGCTGGATTACTCTGGGATGGATGGATTCCCCTTATGATCTGGTTAGGCTGTGCCTGATTGTGTACTTGAGAAGAATAGACATGGAAATAGAAAGTTTTAAGAATTTTGTTGCATCCTTTAATTTTTTGTTGGGAATATTTTTGGACTCATTTTTGTGGAGATATCTACACTTACACGCTTCTTCCACCGTAATTTCACACGTCATGCTTAACTCAGAGACTCTGTGTGCAAGATATACATGGTTAGGTTGCCTTCTCAGAAAGTCTAGTTGGTTTCCTTGTAGCCCATCACATGGCGAGTCATGGAGTCACTCCCATTACATTTGCGTATTTTAAAATAATTTTTGCCCTTTGAATATGTGTTTACGGAGGTTTCTGCATTTGTCATCCTCAGGAAAATGATACTGAACTTGTGAGGACAATTCAATCAAGTGCTGAGGAATTTTCTGAGGAATCTGAATGCTTTTTTTCTGCTTGTCAAGTGGGTTTGAATTTCGTAGGTTTACAGAATGTACTGTGATGGCCATAATTTTGTTGTGGTGATATCTAATTCTCTATTAGTCCATTTTGGGAAAATGTGCCAGCATGCTGTTTTTATTAAATTTTGACAGACATTTCTATGTGTAAGTAGCGTGTTTTTCCTATTTACATGTGATTCATTTTTTTTTTGTCAAATTTGTTCAAAATTGTTGAAAAACATGATGTATGGCTGCATATTTGTTCAGATATTTAGTGCCTGCTTAGGATGCTTGGCCCATTCTACAAATGACACAGCCAATGCTATTGGACCCTTATCTGTAATTTATTTTTCATATATTAAGGGCTCTGTGGCCACAATGTCATCTGTTCCATGGTATATTTTCTTTTGTGGTGGTTGTTCTATGGCTCTTGGACTCATATTCCTTGGCCATAAAGTTGTAAACACCATGGGTAATAAATTGGTGAAGATAACTCCGTCACGTGGATTCTCTATAGACGTTGGAGCTGCCTGGGTAAACGTTTTTTCCAGAGAAAAATTAGTGAATTATAGAGAATTGCGTGAGTGGTATATTGTCAAGTAATGTGTGGTATTTATGGTGTTCTACCTAAGTCTCTATGATTGTACTGCTTTGAGGCTATATCCTTCACATTTCATGATTGAATTTTTTCTTATTTGAGCAATACATTTGGATGACTTATCCTTTTTTTTCTAATGTTATTTTGAACCATAGTTGCGTTCATTGATGTTTATGCTTTTCTTTTGCAGGTGGTCATGCTTTTTAGTATATTTGGTATCCCTTTGAGTACCACACATGGCACCGTTGGGAGCACAGTAGGCGTCGGATTAATTGAAAGAGGAGTTAAGAATTCTGGGGCGGATGCATCTTTAGACTCACATTTACATCTTAATTGGAAGCTTTTGACCAATATATTTCTATCTTGGATTGTCACCTTAATTTTTTCTGGTATGTTTTTAATTTTCTATAAAAGAAGCATGTGTACTACTGTTGTTTTTTATGGAACTCATCTTTCATTTTGTGGTATTGCGTAGAGTTAGTAAAGAATGCGTGAGGGGGGATTAAATGTTTACTTTCGAAAAAATAAGAATGGATGGATACAGAATGAAATTATTTCTGACTGTTTTTGCGTTGGAAATGCCTGAGTTGATGTAAATGCATCACACCTAGTTTCTGATAACTTCGCTCGATTGCGTTGAGTCTAGTAGATACAGACCCTGATATGACATGTGCGCAGATCATTAGATATATTTAGGAAAATGATTTTTATTTTTCATTACAGTACAAGTGGGAGCAATACTTGAATTAATTTTTTCATATTTTTGCAATGAAATTTTTTACTCTATTTTTGGAAGAATATTTGGTGATATATGTTAGGGTGTAGTTAAGAGGTTTCACTTTCTGCCTACTACATTTATTTTTATTTTTTGTTGTTAGAAAATGCTTTTTTTTTGTACAGGCATCATGACCATGCTACTTTTTTCCTTTGCGGCTTATTCTCCAATGCTCGCTTGAAAAATTATTTATTTTTAAATGAAAGTGATCAATTTGAGTCGGTGTAGAATTGCTTTGCAGCATAGTTCCTGCTAGACTAGCTTGTGGCTTGTAGAACATTGTAACCTTGTTTGTGAAACTTGTTGATTTGTTCATGAAGGCTTTTTTTTGTTTATTGTAAGCTTTAGTTTTGTTGTTGAAAGGTACCTTTTTATTTTATGAAATTTGTGGGGTATCTTTGATTATTGTGCTATCTGCTATTTTTTGAGTTTTTAGAATCTTTTGATTGGGTGTATTTTCTTACATTTATGAACTCCATTTAGCAGCTGAGATTGTCTTACAAAGAGCTCTATTATCCATTTTATTTGCATACTTTTTTTGAGCATAATTATTAATCGTATTTTCTGAGAGTTTGTTAGAATTTCTCGTGTCTCCTCGCCTTGGGGATATTAAGAGAGTGTTAGAGGGAACTTTATATCATTAAAAAAAAGTATTGTTCTAGATTGAATGGTTTTATTCCTACTGTATTCAAGCAAGAAATCGCAGTTACGCTGTTGTGCACAAAACGATGCTTTGATTTTTAACTAGTTTTGTGCTAGTTTGCAATCCCACTGGGCTCATTCTTGTTGCTTAGAGAAGCTCTCCGCTGCTATAATTGCAAAGTAAAATATAAGAAAAAGGGATACTCAACATTTCTCTACCAATAAATGTGCTGTCGGGGACTATTAAACGCTTTTGTAGTAACGTGAGCTCGATAAGCTCAGAGGTATACGGGGAGGTACATTTGTTGAGCACCAAAGGTCTTCGAATCTATTGCAGAAAAGAGTAATCCTTTAAAAATTATCACTTTCTGTATCCTTTTAATCATATGGCTTGGATCACGGATGGAGCAACACCAATGGCTGTGAACGCACACTACCATCACCTGGAAACCCTTAGCTAGTTACGTATTCATAAATGAAAATGTTTTAAGTACATTATAATATGACAGCTCTTAGTATAGGCAATTTTTAAGCACAGAAATAAAGTCAAAATTCTAAGACCGCACGATTTGTACCACGATATCTTATCACATAAACTATTTTGCATGCATTTAACGAGTAGGTAATCCTGTGCAATTTCGTAAACACTAAAAAGTTGTCAGTCATCGTTGCACACGGGACATGCTAAACGAAATGTTCAGTCAATATATTGCGATGGTCACCCGAAAAACCCCACTATATGGTTAGATGCTATTTAAACATTTACTTCACTGGCTAATTGCGCCTTTAAGCTAATCATTGAGCTACTGGATAAAAAAAGATTTAATGAATCGAGTTGTCTAACGAAATGTAAGGCAGGACACATTTTAGTCCCGTAGACCACGATAGCACTCGTGAAACTTCCTTCTATATCGAGAATTCACCAGTTAAAGAAAAAAATTGAATTAGTCAGCTGACTGGAAACAAAGATACGCAGATAACTGAGGGACGGTTCAACTTCGTGTGGTTGAATTAAAGTAGTTGCATAGACTTTCTTGAAAGATTGAATAACACAATTTCATGTACAAAGTAACACTCTAAGATGTTATAATGTTTCTGAAGAATATGAAAATTGATGCATTACAACCTCTTACCACAATGCTGCAAGCACGACCATTATTTCGGACTACGTGAGAGACATCAGTTAATAGTTTGTTTCACTCTTAGGGATGTTCTCGCTTTCGTGGTACCATACACATCTACTTCAAATACCAGAAACAGATGTCATCAAGCTGGTTCTATGATAAATTTAGTGAGTTAGTTAGGATTGGCTCTGCTTCATAAAATTTCAAAAAAAAACAATACGTTTCTGATTTGACACTTTTATTACCATTGACCTTAAAATTAACCAAGAAAACAGGTGAGGTATATAACGAGTAAATTACCGTCTCTTTCTCATAACAGCATGAGACATTTCCTTAAGCTTAAAAGCTCAAAATTGATCTAGATATTTTCTTCTTTTTAATGCGAAATCTTGGAAGGAAACAAGAGAGGAAACTTTATTTATCACTGATGTAGCCAGAAAAATTGTTTCAATAACATTTTCAAGTAAAGTAGCAGTGCAAGCTGACCTAACCTATATTGCAGATTTTAGCAACCTGGAGAATGTGCTTATTTCACTACGTTTTTCGATGGAAAGCAGGCAATAGTAATAATGGCATAGAGCAGAAACCAGAAAATTGTGCTAATTACAACTAGTGAGGTTGTGTGTCAGATGTAGCAAACCTTCACAGTTTTGACGTCGCTTGGATTGCAATGACTCTTTCAAAAATAATAGGGGAAAATGCGAAATGAAGTCGGGTGCGTATACTACTTTTCGTCTTCTATGCTTTTGCAATTTCTGTTTTTTGTTTGTTTGTTACATCAGTAAAAGACAACATTCATTGGAATTATTTTGTGATCTTTAGATTGCTGAATGATTAGTGGATTTCACATCAACCTGTGTTGAAATATCCATTATGGCAGTACCAGAGGATTTGCAAAAGTTAATGCAAGAGAAGGAGGATATCGAAAATGAATTGGAAGGACTTAGTCACTATCTCCAGCAACCTGAGTTTCCCAGAATGACCGACAAACTAGTTGATTCTCAAGGATTTCCCTTACCTAATGTTGATATTATCGGAATAAGATCGGCGCGGCATCGTGTTAGCTGTTTGAATAATGATCTTGAGAATATTGCTAATCGCATTAAAGAGGGAATTGAGAAGTTACATGTCGAACGTGGTCGTATTTCAGCAACTCGAACACGAACCAGCGTGGAAGAAGCAAGTAAACCATCACCCATAATTGACACTTCTGGCGTGCGATTTTTTGCAGTCGTTGTTGCAGTTTCGGATGATTCTCCTGCATCAGCCGCTGGTTTACTTGTTGATGATAAAGTAGTTAAGATGGGCAGCATCTTCTTGACTCCTCTAGACTCTCTTGGTAAAGTTGGTGTAATCGAGGAAGGAGAAGCTTCTGTCTATGAACAATACTTTCCTCACGGTAAAGGATATGTTACACCTGAATCATTCGAAACATATCTACCTCGAGAAGTCAGTCTTTTTGAAAGCCGACCAATGGAGATTCTTGTACTACGAAACGAGGAGCTGATAAAGTTAACACTTACGCCGGCTAAGTGGTCAGGTACTGGATTACTTGGTTGCCATCTTCAATGGCATTAATATATAAACAAAGTATAAATAGTGCTATAGAAATGCATGAATTACTAGAATTAGAGCTTCTTAATTTATTTTACATGTCAACATTGGCTAAAATGCTTTTCCTTCAAAAGAATGACCTGTAGAGAACTCCATCACTTCTACGTGAACTTTATCTTGTAGTAATTCAGTCTGGTTAGTATGTCGAAAATACGTTAATACAGACAGCTAACTTGATACATTGCGCTGTAAATTTAGGCTGAAATGAAATATTTGAAATATTTCTTTTGTACAAAAACCACACGCGAGGGAATAAATAATTTCTGTTTACTATAGCATTACCTTGCTTATCATTGATCAAACCAATAGTAACAAGTAATAATAATTTTTTTTAAAATCGAAATAATGATTACTGATGTTGTGGTGATTTTATGTCCATTTTATGTGGGGAGAGTGTAATCTCCAGTCATCGCGAACAGTTTTGCAAATCATATTGGTAATCTACTGACCTTGCAGTAATTTTTTTAATGGGAAAAAAGGAAGGTTGCTGTGCTATGTCGTTTTAGTGTAATGATGCTTTTACACATACATGTGACCTTAAAATGTGAGAAAGTAAAAAAATTTTTTTTTCTACTTTAGAAGTTCCAATCACAGTTTTCGCTACTTCTTTCCACTTAGAATCTTTAAAATAAAACACTTTTGCAGATTAAGAGGAAACTAGTTGTTGCTGTTAAATAAGGATTATAGGCATGCTGAGTGGTGAAGTAATGCACTTACCACTGCAAAAACTACAGCAAACTCTTTTTAATAATCAATAAAAAAGGCCATACATAACTTCAATTCTTTATTGAAATGTTCCTACACATGTTTTAGAGCTATCTAATTGCTCAGTCGGGCCCTTTCTTTCCTATCGCTGCTAATCTTCGATAAAAATATTTTTAAAGCGAGTAATATATCCTCAGTTTTAACAATGAAGATGTAACATTAATGATGATAAAAAAAGCAATTTAATTGCATTGAATAAAAAGTCTTAACAAGGAACGAAGGTTCTCAAGTAATCGAATGAACAAAAGAACATCAAATGACCAAATAAGCGATAGCACAATTAAAAGAAATGCTTAAAAAAATATTAAACTCCACGCAAAGGTTTAAGAAAACATTTATGAATAGTAGAATGCCTCCAGTATAGACGATTTGCATCTGCAGCACAGCGTTTCAGGAAGAATGGCAGGAGGAACTATACCTATATGCAATCTGTATAAACAGAACAAAGCCTATTGGGTCGCTCATACATCAGAGAAACCATCATATCATCTACAGATAATACGGTAAATAAATCGTTGCTTTATCTTTCCACTCTATTAGTTGCCGGCTAAACGCTGAAAACTTTAGCAAAGGAGTGGGTACACGGAAAGACTGTAGCAAACACAAGAGAAACATGCTACGTTAATTTCTTGTAAGTTCAATTAATTTCACTAACCTGAAATAAGAAAGCTAGTGCCTCATTCAACTTTTATTTCCCAACAGATCTCTACTACTACTGTTCGTTTTGTAGCAAGTTAATAATTGTTGTTGCCTAGATCTCTGCTCAGTTGTTGTATTTCTCCTTGTAAATCCATTTGGATATTTTTATTTTATCTTTCTATTTCATTGCATGGTAGTTGCGTTGCAGTAAATTCCGTTTGGTCTCTGTCAGGACGCTCTTGCTAACAGACTTTAGAGTATTCCAAATTACTGCTACTTCTTTATAGAATTGCAACAGTATCCTTTTGCTGTTGTTGCGCAATGTTTTCTACACTTCGTTCTCAACTTTCGCCAAAATTTATTTTTTTGCTCGTATTCCCATATTCTTTAAATTGCTGCAAGTAATCTGCTTTTTGTCTCCTAACAATCTTAAAGCAAAACGGATTTTTGACCTCGTGACTTTTTTTGAAGTGTCCTCGACTACACAAACTAAGCTAATGAAATTACCTTACCTCCTTCTTTACTAGTTTGGTTCCTGAAATGATGGTATCTGTTATCATTTTGTTTCTCTTCTGTTGCTCGTTTTTGTTTCCGACTTATCCGTGCCCCTAAAATGCTATAGCGTTCAAGTGATTTTGCTAACAGTGCCGCGAAGGATAACAAAATGAAAAAAGGAAGAGCTCGGATGCAGACTTTATTAATTGATAATTATGATTCTTATACATACAACCTTTATCAATATCTGGCAACTATCAATGGCAGTCTTCCAATCGTTATTTTCAATGACTCATTTAAAAAATGGCGGGATGTTGAATTAGCCTATCCTAACCTTTCTAATGTAGTTATATCCCCAGGACCAGGCTCTCCAGAGAAACTGGAAGATTTTGGAGTTTGCCTAGATTGTATTCTTACTGCTTCGGTACCTGTCCTTGGAGTTTGCCTTGGGCATCAGGGAATCAGCTTTGCCTATGGAGGAGAGGTAATAACAAAAAGATGGCTTACGTTGGAATGCATCTCTAATATAATGGCTTTCTGCATGCTTGTTGTTCTATCTTTAATATGTGGTGCCGGTTTACACTGCTAATACCATATGTTTATCTTTGCTTTTGCTCTCTTTATGCCGTGCTTTTATTCTTTTTTCTAGCAGCCTGTATTTAGTGTCAAACCTAGTGCAGAACAATTGTGTTTTCCCTGTAATGTTTCGCTTGATTTTCTTGTTTCTAGGTAGTGAAAGCTCCCGAAGTGATGCATGGACGCACATCAAATATTTGCTTTTCTAGTGAATGCGATTTGTTTGACGGACTTACCCAAAATACAGAGGTGATGCGGTATCACTCTCTTATTGTTTCTCGAAAAACGTATGGGTTTAGCGACAGCGATAGAGCTGCTTTTACTGTAATTTTAAAGTTTTTTGTGTTATTATTCATTCTACAACTGACGAGCATGTAAATCCTTTACTTATTTTTATCAAATGAAGTATCAAGACTCTCCCTCAAGCGTGTATTTGGAATATTCTGGGGTGTTCTCCAGCAATTTATATTTCGTTATTTGCTTCTATCCATTCAGATTACCTACTTGCCTTAAAATATCATGTTGGACGAATGATTGCTATCAACTTATTATGGGACTGCAGCATGAGTCACGTCCCCTCTATGGAATTCAATTTCACCCAGAATCTGTAAGCACTATAGAAGGATACAAACTTCTTCAAAATTTTAGGCGAATCACTGAAGATTGGTGGATGCAAGCTGGAGCATCACACATGCGGGAATTTCCTCTTGATGTGCCTGTTGGTTTAACTTCCTCCCCACGAACATGTGTTTCCTCCAAAAAATCGTCTTCACATGAAACTCCTGAGGAGTTACAATTAATGGAAGTAAATATTGTGAAGGTCTGCTTCCGTAGTATTATCGCAAAGTGTTTACAGGAACAAGCCACGATAGCAAATAGCAGAAATGGTAATGCGTATGCCGAACCGGTGGATATGGGCGTGATCCCCGTGGATTCTGTGACTATATTTTCAAGTTTATTTCGGGAGTATCCTGTATCTTTCTGGCTCGATTCTAGTTCACATAAAGATGCCTTGCAGGCAGACAATAGTTATGATGAAAAGAGAGGACGATTTTCTTACATGGGTAATGCATATGGCCCCCTTAGCGAGATAATTAAATATTATGGGAAAAATCGATTGAGACATTGTCACCATCGCTGTGCGTCTTCATCGAGAGACTTTAAGATCAAAGGAGGAAACGAAAAAAATGAAAATAATACAGGAAAGAGTTATGAGTATAATAAAGGCGGCTTTAGCACTGATATCGAGGAATCGATTGATATTTTTAATTGGCTGAAGCAGTACTTGTCCTGGTTCTCTTTAGAAGCACCACAAACAAAATCATCGTGTGCCTCCTTTAAAAAATCTTCTAGACTTCGATTTTGTGAATGGTCCGCAAGCGTGACTACCTCTTTTGATGGCAACGCATCGGGTAACTCTTCAAATTCTTCTCTTGGCGTAGATGTCTCTGTCTCATCACCCACTTTACTTTCAAAGAATTCAACGGAATGTGCTGTCCCATTTGATTTTGTTGGTGGTTTTGCTGGTTTTTTTGGATACGAAACATGTGAGGATGCAGCGGCCATACGCAATATACGGAAAAATCAACAAAAGGGAGTACCAACACATGAATTTATGGATGCACAGCAGCCACAGTCAAGGCATGATGAAACTATTTCGGAAACTTTAGATTCTCTTTGGATATTTGCTGATCGCCTTATTGTGTATGATCATAAGCTGCAGAATGTATTTTTAGTATGGTTAGCCCCTCTTGAAAAGTGTGATGCTGGCGCTGGTCACACTCATCCAAATTCTTCTGTTAAAAATGATGACGGTGATGGTAACCCTTCCCCTGTTTCAGAGAGCCT
This sequence comes from Cardiosporidium cionae, assembly GCA_015476325.1. Taxonomy (NCBI): domain Eukaryota; phylum Apicomplexa; class Aconoidasida; order Nephromycida; genus Cardiosporidium; species Cardiosporidium cionae. The sequence goes on along the minus strand of JADAQX010000192.1, from coordinate 25,497 downwards.
TATTAGAAAATGCATTTCAGGTCATCTTACGGAGGAAGATGTTGGTTACATTCATTCTCAGCAACGTGTTTGGGTTGAAAGTATCTTACGTTTGTTTGCCAGAGAAATACAGTCATCGTCAGAGGTTTATTTTAATAATTTGTTAAAAGGATTTCTCTATTCACAGGTACAAAATGTTAAAAATCGCTAAATCATTATATTCCTCTTTGGGTCATTTCTACCATTCCTTATTTACGCTGCTAAATGAGGACGTTTTGTATTTATTTTTGATTTACTGTTTGGCAATCTCCTTGTGCTTTTTTTTATTGTATAGAATCGTATTACATTTATTGTCTTAAAATATATACCTTTTACACAACTTATAGATTCCATTTTCCCTGTTGGCGGCTTCATTTTTTTGCTCAGGAATTGATACGTAGTTTTGATAATCCGATTATATCCAAGGAGAATTTAGAAAAAAGGAGTAATGAAAAAAACGGTTTCATGAATGGGAGGTGTAAGCCTGTTAAAGAAATATGTATAAATCCCTCCAACAGATACTGCAGTAACACTAGTGGCATGAGGAGGACAGCATCGCAACATACAGAGGCAGTACCACTATACTCTACTACACCCGAAAAGAATTGCCTTGTATTCAAACCAAACTGCAGTAGACGTGTATACATTGAAAATATAAAAGAAATTCTACAACTCATTTCTGAAGGAGAAACGTATGAAGTGTGCTTAACTAATCAGCTGAAGGCGGGTTTGATTGCACATAAAGCATTAGATCCATACCAATTCTATCAAGTTTTACGAAAGGAAAATGCTGCACCTTACGGTGCATTTTTGTGGTATAAAAGTTACACAAGAATACTTAATTATAGAATCTCCCATCAATGTTTTGAATATATACGACCTTTTTTGCAATTAGAGACTCAAGTAGATTTTTATTTCATAATTTTATTTTGGATATTTTTTAGCTACGACACAAAAGAACGTGATATTGGACCATCTAAAAGCAACGGAAATGCATGTTCAGAGGATTTTGTATCACTCGCTAATTCTCCAACGGATACTATCACAGAGGCTGGAGATGCCTGCGATAAGCCTTGTGACAGTGATGCAGAGTCACGCTGGACGTTTTCTCTCTGTTGTTCCAGCCCGGAGAGATTTTTAAAAATGGATCAAAATGGAGTGATCGAATCAAAGCCCATTAAAGGAACAATTGCTCGAGGGAAATCTGCAGCAGAAGATGCATCGAATGCTGAGAACTTAAGATTGGATATTAAAGAAAGAGCTGAAAATCTCATGATTGTGGATTTGGTGCGAAATGATTTGGGTAATTCTGAAAGTGTAATTCTATCCAATGTGTGTGCCTACCGACGGTAGTACATACGTTGCTTCTTTTTGATCTTATTTTTTCATGTGCTGTTTTGCTTGTCTACGTTAGTGGAAATTACTGTGAATATCTTCATTTGATAGTGCTAGCAGAGCCGTATTTTTTTATTTAATGGATTTTGGTTTTGTTGAATTGATAATGAAATTTTTGATTTGTCTTCAATCAGGACGCGTTTGTATTCCGGGAACTGTCGAAGTACCTGGGTTGCTGCAGATCGAGAGCTTTTCCACTGTCCATCAACTGGTGTCTACTATTCGAGGAACTATTGCGTATGTTTCATTATAAACAAATTGTTTTATTAACTATTGCAATATGTGTCGTTGCTAAATTTGATCAAAGCTATGTGCCTACTTTTATATGTGTAGAAATATATACTATTGTTATGGATATGATTAAATGTATACAGTTCTCCAAAGTTTGACGCTATTGAGGCCATTGCTGCGAGTTTTCCCGGAGGATCCATGACCGGGGCTCCTAAGCATCGCACTCAATTTATTTTGCAGCGGTAAGCCACCTTTTCCAAATTTCCAAGAATTATTTTTATTTGTTTTTTGCTGATGTAATGAATGAGGAGGTGGAGTGAATGTTAAAAGTAGAAAGTATTATGTATTTTGTTTTTCCTTTTCTTTATAATTTCGTTCAGGTTGGAAGGTCAATGTCGCGGTGCTTATTCTGGATCTCTCGGCTTCATCTCGATTAATGGGTCGTTTGATCTCAATATAATCATTCGGACCGCATGCTGGACCGAGAATAAGGTTGTGACTGCTTTCTTTTATCCATTGAATCAAACTGTATATACTTTGCATTCATCTCTCTTTATTTACTTTTTAGCAATTTTTTGAATGTAATTTCCTTGTCCTTATGTTTCCTACCCTTTTTATTTGCAGCTCTTCGCATATAAATAATTCTAAGTTATAATTTTATCATTTTTATGCAGATTTCTGTCGGTGCTGGTGGTGCCATTGTTGCTTTGAGTAATCCCGAAAAAGAATACGAGGAAATGCTTCTAAAAGCAAATGCTACCATAAATGCACTGAGGTATGCAGAAGAAAAAACTTTGTAGTTTGAGTGAGGTCTGATAAATGCAAAGGTTTTACTAACAGATATTTGTTATTTCCCTCATGTAAGGTCGTTCAGAAATCCTTTTACATTCAATATATGAAAATATTTTAAACATTCAGATCTTACTGTGAAATGTTATATCCTAAAATGGAGGTCGCTATCCAACTGGATGAATTGCCATAAGCATTCTTCTACGTGGTCAATCTTCCATCTTAAACAATTTGTCAGAATTTGTTCAGATTTGGAACAAGATTCAAATTATTTGTTTTCAAGCGTGATTCAATATACCTTCGGTTTCCCAATTTGGATTGAATATTACCTGTTTCATACGCCTACTGGCTATTTTTGATAGTATCTCCTTTTTATTTTTTCGATGGCCTATGTGCAACTTCGATTTTGGAAATTCATGAGTTGTCTCCACGAATACAAGATTTTGTTATTAGCTTTGATGAATTTTTTGCCAATACTGAATGAGCTTTTTCTTTGACTTTTTGTTGTAATGTTAGCCATCAATCAATTGCTACTTGAATTTATTTTTTGTCAATCTTTGTGAATTCTATTTTTGACTGAGCAATCTCCGGTTGATTTTTTAAAGAGAATAGCAAGTTTTGAGTGTAGCCCTTTGTGAAGTTAAGGTAAAGGTCAACCGTTTTATACGTTTATGCAATCATATTTAAAGTTAAGTTTTGTTTTGTCAAACCTCGAATCTATATGCCTATAAAAAGTTCTTAAAGAAATAAATATTTTTTGAAGATGCGCTACATACGAAGTTTAACATTGCTTCCATTATGAGAATCAGGTGGATGTAATAAGAGAAATCCATTGGATCACATAATTTTCAGTTTGCAGCACGCTAATGCTATAAATAATTTATTTTGAAGCAATAGTGGTTTAACTAATAGAGGAAATAATCTAATTTTCCCGTTTTATCTGTTGAAGCATTTTCTTTAAAAGGAAAGTATGTGTTTTTTATTCATATTTCCTGGGAAAATCGAAGCACTAGGATTCTCCTGAAGGAAATTACAAGAGGTAGGAACTAGTAGATGCAAGACCCCTGCTCAAGCCATCGATGAACTCACGATTGTATTCAGGAAATTCATTTGCAAACCAGAAGCAGAAGAAATATCAAAGCATCAATTTTGGTGCAGAAATTAAAGCCAAAGGGTTAGAAATCTTGTTGGTATATGCAATTGACCATAGATTTATCACATGGTCAAGCAGTTACGTAATTTTCAACACAAATTTTTCTGTTTCTCTTCCTATTCTCATCTTTTCGTTTCGTTCAACAAGGCAAGAAAGGATTACTTCTGACAATTAATTCATATGAATTCAAAAACAATGGTCATTCTCCTACTGATCCTACAACTATCAAAGGCTTGTTATATTCATCATAAATGCCAGTGACGAATTTTATCTTTAAATACCAAAAGAGTAGCATGTTTTAAGTCTTGCTAAAAGTGTAAAAAAATTTAAAGTATCAACATCAAGCGGAAACGGTTTAGACATGACAGGTCACATATTCGTAAGTAATTACGGTTTTGTTGCTACACTATTTATTACTCGTAATTTTATCCTTTGTTACATACATGAAAAGAGAATTATACAGGTTTTATTTGGTATGCAAATATAACCCAGGTGCATGAAAGCATTGCATTCTTCATTACAAACTCGAAGTTGGTTCTGCAAACGCGTACAACATTCTCTCAGCCTTGATCACGATTGGGAAAATTTTTGTGGGGCGCAGGCGAGAAAGTCGTGGTAGCAACATACGAAAGGTTCAGTTTTGGATCATATAACAGTGGGCTTTGGATTCCTCCAAATGGTTCCCTAACGATATTCGCTGATTGATTGATTTCTTGCAAACCTAATGGAAGCGGACGCGAAAGAGCATTGGATACAAGGTCTGTAAAAGGAATAAAAAAATACAAAATCGCAATAAAGAAAGAGCTCCCAATCGTTCAACTATGGACTAGATTACATTAAGGCATCAGCCCTTACCATGTTTAAATGTGCAGTTGAGGTAACGTCACAAAAAACAGTGTTAGAATTGAGAGATAAGTGTAACACCTAGTGAATGCTTATTTTAGTCAGTAATGTTTTTTACAAAAAAGGAATTTTGTAGGGTTCTATAACTTATATGCAAGTATCGACATACAAGTTGAAGTAGTAAATGAAAATTATTGGAATGCAAGATTCACTTTTTGTTTCAACTTCTTTGCGTACTCTTTCCAGGAGGCCCACTTGTAATTTTCTCGTCTGGGTTGCGTGTTCCAAACAATTTACCTTGCAGCTGTGTAACATACTTTACGAGATCATTGTTTCTCATTTCTAATTCAACTATTCTTCGATCTTTTGATTCACACCGTTCGCAGTAAATATCAAAGCATTCAAAGCATCCTGATTTTCCACAAATTGTTTCGCTTTTAGGAATGAATTTGAATCCAGGTGGGGGAATCATAAGCAGAGAGTCATCATGAAATTCCGTTCGCTGCTGATAAGGCACACGAGCCATTATTTTTAAGTGTTTCTACACTTTCAAGCACTCGTACTCTATTTCCTCCCTTTCATATATAAATATAAACAAAGCATCTACATCGCAGGATATTATTTTGTTTTGATGTTGCTTGCTAGTTTGACTTGACAAGTGTCGCGCTATAAATTTGAAAAGTGTTTAAAATAGAGTGTAAAGCGTAAAATGTGCGCTGATAATAAGCGCAACCTATAGTGTTAGACACCGAGGTTTGGCTAATTTATTAGAGATATGGACTGTCCGCGAAAAATTAGATTTTATTGAGGATGACGCAGAAAGGTTCTCCTACCAACGAAAAAAATTTTCAGCAGTAAGAAAAATCTAATCGATTTTGTAAGTAAATTTCCAATAAAAAGAACAAACTGAAATGATAGCAAGGGAGGGAGCTTGGCTGGAAATTTAGCGAATTGTGCATGCCTAGACTTAGCTCAGCCTGAAATACTAGATACAGATGTGATACTCTAAAAGCTTGCAACAACCGCATTGCAAATGTTTATTGTGGCTTTGAAGAAAAAATGCATGTTCAGCACATCAAGGCCAGTGCTGATAGTTCAGGGTCCCATTATGATTGAATTCACAAGTAGCATCTAAAATTAAAATGGAGACGAGGTAGTACGACTCTCAAACAGTTTGCAATATAGATGAGCACTTGATCTTTGTAGCTATTAATATACGTGTCTCCCATCAGAGTTTCATCTAATCTTGACCGCATTCCTACTAATTTTTGAAGGTATGACGTTATTTTTATATACAATTATCCAGATGCCAAAAGAATGGAGTATTCTGCTGCTCCATAGAATTTAACAAAAATGATTAGATATTAATGACATCACAACTATTTACTTGATAGTTGCGTACACTTATCATTCCCTTCTTTTCAGACAATCAGATTCAGTTTGCTTTAATTTAAAAAGCATACCCAGATATCGAAATTGATACGCGTCTGCTAAACAGAGGTAGTTGAATAGAGCAGCTTTTGATACATGCTCTAATTCGAACTGCAACTTTAAGTAAATTCAGGCTATTTTTGAATTAAAAATAACATTTTGATTGATTCAATAATTGAGATGCAGCGCAAAGTAGACAGCCTTAAGAAATATACTTAAAAATCATCACAGATTCAATCTGAAAAAGAAGCAACTCGGATTCTATGATACTCTTGTAAACAGATGTGGCTTAACATTAACTCCAATGCTTTTAATCCTAACAAGTAAAATAGTAAACGAAATATTTTTCTTGCAAGAAAATAGGCTACCATTTATTCTTCTTGTTTACTTGACCAGACTTTTACTGTTGCATCACTAGAGGTGCTCAGCATCATTCGACTTTCTGCATGAAATCTTGTGCAAAAAACTATACCCTTATGCTCATTAATACTATGCAGCACTCCTCCAGGTTGAGGTTGTTTCATCATACTTCCGTTAACTAGATCCCAAAAGTAGATACGATTGTCCTCAGATCCACTCACAATTATTGAATCCGAAGGATCAAGACAACTTGAAATGGTATATCGTTGACAAACATGACCTGAATACTGGGAAAACAACTCACCTGTTGAGGTATTCACAAGTCGAATAGTATTATCTAAACAAGACGCCAACAGAAAATCTTTATCGCTTGAAAGGGAAATGCTGCAAAAAAAAATTAGTAGTAATAAATACGCCACTTAATACATTGGCAAGTCAAAAATGTTTTAGATGCATACTATAAATGTCAGACCTTACAACTGGATGATGAAAATCAACCTTCAATATGCGTCCTTTTCGAATGTCATAATTTCTGATGGATCCATCTAAGGAACCGCAGATTATTTCATGTCCAGTTGAGCAAACACTATCATAATACACGACAACATAAAAGAAATGAAATAAATTTAACTGCAAGAAATCAATTATTCAACGAAATTTAAATTTTATCTCAATCCGATTGAACTAAAATTTTAAAAAAGTTCAAAAAGACTAAAGAATAATAATGATGCATTTAATTATTTAAGATATCTTGTACAAAAAGAAAGGCTAATTGTTGATACCTCGTTACGCTATCGGTACAATCGCTTAGCGTTTGAATAGGATACTTTGAGAAAGCCTTCAAATCCCAGATTTTTATTGTTTGATCAAGCGAACCAGTACAAACTACTTCCTCGGTATGATTAAGTTTGCAGCTATTCACCTTTCCTATGGAGCAGATAAGTTAACAGCTCTCACTTTCGTAACAGTACCAGAAATTGCTCAACCTAAATATTCCTTAAACTATACAAACCAACCATTATGGCCAATGAATTTTCGGATAATTTGTCCCGTTGCCACATCCCACATAAAAAAAATTTTGTCCCCTCCAACCGAAATGAATTTGCTATTGTCATCGAAGATGCATACATCATTTATTTCCAGGTTGTGAAAGCCTTTAAACATAAATCAGGAGGGGAAAACCACTCAAATAATATTGAAAAGATATATGCAAATCTTACTTAACAGACAAGAGATTTGAGGTTCTACGTTTTAAAATTAGGGTTTAAGAACAATAAGTTATCAACCGCCAGTCATTCTACGCAAAATGGGAAACTCTACTGCTACTCATTGTTGCACAAATATTTCCCAAGTTGACATTGGCTCTAAAGATTCCATTCACTCAAATTTTGTAACCGCCACAGCACGCTGGCAATGTCAAAATTTGTTGCTAGCATCCAAGGATATGCACAAAATAGAGTGCGAACTAACCCTTATATTCTTTGATAAGCAACTCCTTCTCGGGATTCCACAATATAATCGCTCTATCTTGGCCTGAGCTGAGGCAGTACGTACCGTCTTTGTTGAACTGAACACATAAAACTGCTGCTTTGTGTCCTCGCAGCGTACCGATACACTTCGAAGGAAGGTATTCACTTATTGCAGCAACATGCATGACTTGAATTTGAAGTTGAGACAATAAAAGTGAACCTTGCTTAGAAATTGATTCAGAGACATCCAGAACAAGCAGAGGATGGTGTAAAGCACAAGTTGTATGTAGACTTCGAGGTGAAAAGAATCACTCTTCACACGAGTTGGCCTCTCACAATGATAAGAAAAGCCTATACAGGAGCATGGAAGGAGAGAAAATTTGCTATCCACACCATTTTTCGATGTGTTTGTATATATAAAAAAAGACTTAAAATTTCAAAAAAATTAGAACAAAAACAAGTTTTAGCTCATCGGAGTTTTCACCTGCGTAACGGCTTTTGCCTTTTACCAAGCAAACAACATTAATATCCATACAATCGATCTGTTACTTCATCATGGCAGGTATATGCATACGTTATTAGCATGCGGAAATGAACTCTTGCTGCTATTTTTTTAGTTGGCAAACATGGCAGCCCCAAAAAAGGATAATTACACGTATCTTGGTTGAAGGGCAGGGAATTCCTTAGCAAATCATAAAACATGATTCCCATATATAATCAAAAAGTGGGGTTCAAATGGCAACACCAAATTTATGTCTCGGCACAATTTTTCTACCTTGTTGAATTTTTTACTTCACTCGCTTTTAGCAGTTATGTAAATAATCCAAAGAATGGAAGGGGTATCAAAATAGCAACTTGAATTAATGATAACCCAATATTGCGCGTCAATGTGTTGCTGGCGGGTGTTAGATATCTTAGTTACATGGAAATGCAAATATGTAAGCAAAGTCTTCTTTCATTCCATATTAACAGCACTTGCGAGATTTTACGAACGAAAGTGCTTAAAAAATGGAAATGCTAAATTAAGAAGGCGAAATTATTCGAAGATGGATAACTTAAATTTTGTAGCGATTTCTCAACACGTTAAATTTAAGCAAAAATGCATAAAAGGAAATGCATTTTTTGTCTTAATTTGATAAGATAAACAGTTTGTGACCGCTAGTTTCTTTGAGATTGAAACAAATTTCGACACCACGTTGTCCCAAACAAAGAATGGCATTATCCATGGGAGAAAAAGTATCAGCTGAATAGTTTATATGTCAAACAAATCGGAGAGAAAATATTTCCAGATTGGAGATACATATGCTAAAGGTATTTCTAGAACCGACTGAAAAGCTTGCATATATCACTCAAAAAAAAAGATACATCCGAAAGCTTAGGGTTTTTTCCATCGCTTTTGATAGAGTAGAAAAATTGAAAGAATCCATTGTCATTTGCCTTAAGTAAAAGGCCAACATTAATACTCTCAGTAAGCCATAGCAATTCAATCAACTTCAGAATTTGCTTTTGGCTGGATTGTACCTTTAAATTTCCTTGTCTTACTATTTCTTTACAAAGATACAGTGCGATATCGAAGAGGTCTTTTCAAAAAGGTGCTTTCTAACCTAAAATTAATTAAACCTTTACAAATAAGTCAAAACGTCAAAAACAAAAGATGCTCACTAGATATACAGATAAGAAGTGTAAAACTTAGTTTTTCCAAGGGAACACGTTACACTACCTAATTGGTATTATATAGTTGCTTTATTTCATTACGGGAGGAGTTTTTCCAATTAATGACATGAAATCCAAAAATGTGAGATGCTCAATTCGGTCACTATCACAGGTTTCAACGTTCAATAGCATTGCTTTAGCAAGATCCTCCATAAAAATATGTCGCCATCTAAAATTAAAATCATATTCATAAAAGCAAATAATGAAAAAGAAACTCAACTCCAGTAGTACTACCAGGGCGTGTAGACGTGAAGGGAGTGACAAATTCCACAACAAATACGTTAAACCATATATACTAGGTAAGGGCTAAAAAGGGATAGAAGAAAACATTCTATTAGTACGCACCCAATGGGTAGAAACTCCGAAATGATTGGATGCAGAATTCGAGTAATTCGTTCGGATATAGTTTCATCCTCTGTTTTTGATACAACTAAGGCAGGCTTGAATATCGAAAGTCGCTCAAAACCCTGAGAGTTTCATAGAACAAGAACTGATTACATTAACTAAAAAGAATACACGATTAACTAGAATAAAAATTATGGCAATTCTTTTCAACTGATGCCATAAACGAAGATCTAACCATTTGCTCCAAGGCTGAAATAGCTTCTCCTGAATCAAAAAATAACAAAACGTATTTTTCTAACAATCAATTATAAAAACAATATGCAAACGAGTGTCAATTTCATAATTGGATAAAGCAATTTGGCTACTTTATTAAAAGTAATGACCTTTTATTGCAGAAGCTCGTATCCTTGAACGAGGATTTGCCGCATATCCACTCAACAAATTCATGTGCTTTACTCCAATTTCCTGGCATAACCGCGCAAATTTTATTACATAGTCCCGTTCAACTTTTTCCATTTCATTCATGAAAGATGATCCAGGATTTCGAACACCCAAAGTGCAAAATGCAACACTTATAGGAGCTCCAGAAAATTCAGATATTGGAGAAATCTTGTCACATTTATCTCTCTTCCCAGGTCTCTCTAAATTAACGATCGCTTCTTTTGTTAGTAATTCATCTACCTCCTCAAAGTTGACCGTGTAAGGAGTAAACTTCTTATAATTCTCTGTTCCAATTTTGGACAAAGTATTGTCAAGTGAAGAGCTTATTGCGTTGCGATTCACTGCAATAATTTGCTTACACATGTTTGAACGTAGCAGATGACGTGTTAATTCAGCTCCAATTTTCCCGGTACTACCGGCAATAACACAGCGGTATGGCTGAAAGGGAGGCATTCTGATGCTGTCTTAAAATAGTATGAAGGCGTATGGTTGCCTTTCGTGTGCTGCAAAACAACGTTTGAAGCTCTAATGACTAGCTAGCTGTATTCTTCTTCTTATGCTTCAATCTCTCAAGTATTTAGTCGAATGACAGTCTCAACCAACGCTCTGTTAGTTTAGTTTATGTTTGGCAGTTACACAATATTGCATGATTATATGCCGACTTCTATTGCGATCCTGAATTTTCCTGAGCAATAACAATACGAATGAAATTTAAGTTAAGCAGCAATTTATTATTGCATAACTAGTACGAGTGAATGAAAGAAACAGTCGCTTTAAGAGGTATAAAGCATGGATATTACTGGTAAAGCAATAAAATACTTTTCGACATACTACTTCTCCCATGAAATAAATCAACAACTTGCACTATATACTGTACTTGAGGCAACTTTTCTGCATAAACGTTTTGAAGCCTCTGCACTATTGGAAAACTTTCAGCAGCCCCTGTTGTAGTCAGCTGTGTTGAGTTGCAACCAATGGAAGCTTACCGATAACATAAATCATCAGCAGTACCCATTAGCGATAACATTCATTGCCGCATGAAGAATGGTTGCATTTTGTGTGTTATTTTAGTAGCCAAGCAAAACGAAACCGAATGAATAGCCATTGAACGGAACTAACAGTGGATAAGAGGTGATAAAAAAAATACATACAGGATTTATTCATAAAATATGAAAGTTATTCGACGGTATATTACAAAAGGGGCAGAAGGCAGACCATATTATCATTTAATTAGAGATATTTTCTAGGCCACTCGATATCGAGGTGGTTTTTGATTCATTTCGTCACGGTTGCGCGATCAATAAGTAGCAGACACGCTAAGTCCGATGATTACTTCGAAAAATTCAACAGTAATTTTAATCCGAGGCCTTGATACCTATGAAAGAAATCCGTGCGGAATAATCGGAGAGCATTTCTGTCCTTCACACTGAGCTTACTGCCACTTTTCTCTGACTCATCCTTTCCGTTTAAAAATAAGGTTGTTTCTATGTGAGTCTGAATTATTCATTCAAATAGTTGAAAATTTGAGTGTAACGCTACTTCAATTATTGCTTGCTGCTGTTTGACTTTTCCAGCCACTGCTACAAATACTATTTGGATTTGTAATTTCATACTCTTTCCCAAAATGTTGTGAGATTCCTATTCAACGACTGGCACGAATATTAAACCCCCCTTGTCCTTCCTAAGCTCTTTTGTGTGATGCTGATTCTAGCGCTTTCAAAGTTTAGTCTATCAAATTCGTAGATGCGAGAGAACTCATTAACCACGCTTGATAAGTATCAATTTCCGTAGTTCGAATGTAGCGGTATTATTTTTTGTACAGCTAAGTGCTTCCACAGAAAACAACCATTACAAGAAGTACTGCCTTAGTCGCTATAATTTTGTATTGGAACTGCATAGTGCAATACAGTGAAGAATAACTGTTTTCATTTTCTAGGGCTTAAATTTGATGGGAGTGACAGACGCTGCAAATGATAGAATGAGGAAAGCAGTGTTAAACCTCAAAAAGGTAGAGCTACATGCCCATCTTTTTGGAAGTATTCGTCGCACCACACTTATAAAGCTTAGGGAGTCTGCCAAAAAAGACGCTGTTAAGCGGGCCGAAAACGCAAATCATGCGGCTGCTAACTTTTCAGAGGGAATACAAAAACATGACCGAGCAAGCGGGTCAATTTTGACACAAGAAACGGATCTAAATTCTAAATTCGATTCTTTGGACTCAGCATTTGAGTATTTCAAATTGGTGTACGAGCTCGTCGATAATTGTGAAATAATAAGCACAATTATTGACGAAGTTTTATACGATTTTCATAAAGACTCAGTGGTCTATCTTGAGTTACGAACAGTAAGTTTGTTCTAGCAGATACTGTCATAACTAAATTTTTTTTCGCAATGCTCTGTAGTCTAGATTTAATCATTATTTATGATTGCAGATACACACATTTAGCGATGTATGCATCCTAACTTCACATGCCTAAGTTCTGAAGGTCTTCCGCTCTTATCTAGTGAAAGAATAGTGAAACACAACGCTAATTCCACTCTTGTTTATTTTGTATTGCTTCGCAGACTCTCAAAAATATACCTCAGTCCGATGTTACGCATGAAAGTTATGCGGTTCTTTTGGTTGCAGCTATAAAAAAAGCAGAAGCTCTCTATGATATGACTGTAAGGCTTTATTTCGTTATGATTTGCCTGATAAAAATATTCAAGTCTATCCATTAGATGCTATTTCATTTGCTATATCAAATGTTCGGAGGATCTGAGTACTCTGAAATTTTTTTCTCTTTTTTTTGGCTTTGTCAAGGAATTGCTATTGTGAATGTCTTTTCAAAACTCAAAAGAAGCTGCTTGTGGGTTTGCTGGAATATTTGCGGATTTAATTTTTGCTATGTATCAGGTCCGTCTCTTATTGTCAATAGACAGGCAAAAGGTTGTTGATGAGAGCTCTGCTCAAAAGGAATTGGATGCTGTTTTACGTATTGCTGAGTTGCATCATGACTATGTAGTAAGTTTTGTTTTTGATTTAATTTGATTATGCAGTATTGCAAAATTTCAGAGAAAATTTACATTTCCACTTGTTTAAGAAATTAAATTTTTTATAAGGAGAATTTAATCATCTATAAGCTAGTCTATTCATACCTGTTTTTTTTAGGTAGGAATTGATATAGCCGGAAATCCCAAAAAAGGAAATTTGCTGTATTTATTGCCATTGATTCAGTCAAACATTTTAGATTCATCATCAAAATTTTATGGAAAGTTAAAAGTTACTATACATACGGCAGAGGTAGAAACAAAAATCTTCGTTACAAAATGTATCTATCGGTCAATTTACTTTGCAATATAGTACTATTTCTTTGCTCTGAATCATTCTACGCACAGCACAAAATAATTTGCATCAGCTATGGCTTTCTAATAAAAATAGTAATAAGAGAGTAAAAATTCTACTTGAAAAGATGGAAACTATGACAGTTAATTTTTACATTTGATAGCATCAAGTAATGCGCATATATGTTACTGTCATACAGATTGAAAATGCTGAAGAAACAGATGCAATTTTACGGCTGCTACCACATCGTCTGGGTCATGCTTGTTTCCTCGTAAGCCTTGCATCTATTTTAGTCTATAAACTACATATGATAGTATTTTTCATATGACTGGACTTGTTTGACGTTCACTCATAAACTTATTTTTATAATAATTGAGCCACGAGATATACTAGAAAGATAAATCAGGCACTAGATACAAAGGTTTAAGTATATTAATAACTCTCCCTGAAAAAACGTTGGTATATCTCGTTTTATTAATTTACGTCCTCGAATTGAGTTAGTGTTTTAAGGTTGCTATACAATAAATTTCATTTCTGCTATTCTGTTATTTTATTTGTGCATTTCTTTTTTGCTGGAAATATGTTTAATATTGAATAAGTTTGAATTATTTTTGCTTCTCATGGTTCCTGTAGAAAATTTTCCGTATCTTTGAAAATAATTTTCTTCCATTCTGTTGTTCTTTTTTATTTTAGACAAGGAAACAGCGAGAATTTGTATGCAAACATTCTATACCTGTAGAACTGTGCCCTACTTCCAATGTTGCTACGATGGAACTTGAGTAAGCTCCTTTTTTCATTTTTCTTTGAAATAATACATTGCTTGTAAAATATTTTATTTACTGGTCAGATGTTGATAATTTTTGTATGTGTTTAATTGCTTTTTTGGCATTTTGAGATTAAGCTAATTCATGACAGTTTGAATGTTTTACGCTATTGCTGTATTTCATTGTTACAGGACAATTGAGGATCATCACTTTGGATTATATTTTTTTGAGCAAAATTATACATCACTATGCATTTGTACCGATGACATTGGTAATTTGCTTTTTATTCTTTCAAATGCAGTTCAATCGTTCTTATTTGCGAGATTTTTTATTTGATAGATTAAGCAATGGATATTTTTTGCAAAATTATTCACTGCATGCATTGTTAATATTTCAGGGCTTTTTGAGACCAGCTTAACCGATGAACTATTAAAACTTTCTAATGCCTTTAATCTCTCGATAAAAAACTTAAAAGATTTACAGATTGAATCCATGCGTGCAGCCTTTTGTAAAGATCCAATCAAACAAAAAATTATCGAACAGCACTTTACCTAAAGGAAAATAATGACTAATTTTTTTATTAATGAGAAAACGAGTTTTTTAACATATTTTTTTGTATAGACTAATCAATTTTGGAGCAATTGGTGGCCACCAAAGTCTTGGACCTTAGAGTTTAACTTCTTAGTAGTTTCTCTCTCAATTTCTTGCGCTTGTTTCGTTTTGCAAGATTTTCCAACTCATTTCACTGAGATAGTATTTACATGCAATGATTTTGTAGAAGATGCGATTTGTAGCTTGAAGAATCAAACAAAATCACATTTCTTGGGTAGGAGAAACGGTATGTTTTAAGAAGTGGCATTTCGTTGCCTCACTTGCCCCGCTATACTTTAACTATGCTTTACAACACTTATTCTGGCTTTAATTAATTAAGCAAATATACGATGAGGAAACGAAGATATTTGCTTTATTGTTTTAAAGTGCGATGAATCTAATAGCAAAAGCAAGTTTAGTGGCAGCGAGCCCATCCAACTCACATTTTTTATGCTGTTAGTTAAGATAATTCCCGCAACAAAAGGTAATCTCTTTCTTCTCTGTTTGAATTTAGTACGGCATGATTTAGAACATAAGAAACCCTCCATAGAAAAAATATTCTAACAACTTTGAGTTTGGCTTTTGGTAGCGTAATGAAGAGCACTTGAGCACTCTATTCAAAATTGGATTTATATGGATAATTAAGAAGGTTTTCAATTACTATTTAGTAACAATGTAGTGGCACCAGTGAAGAAGACTCAATTTTATCTTTCTAAAACTGATTCTATAATTATGTCCTGTTATGACCGAAAGTTAACACGAATCTCGAGACCTATTGCTCGAAAGCAAACTAAAACTAGTATACCTAAGTTAATAAATTTAAAAGAAAGTGAAATCTTTAAATTAGATGATGAGAAGGGAAGTAAAACTCTAAAGTTTGTAATGAGCTCCACCAACGCTCCATACTCGTGAAAGCCAACCGCAAATCATTAAACAGGAGAAAAAAAAAAGTTTCACACGACGAAATGGTAAAGAAAAGGGAGGAATATCAAAAACTTGTACTTGAAAAATTAATTATAAGAGAAAGCAAATAATTCAACGTAGACAGTGTTAAGGCAAAAAATACTAATATTAATGATCATAAAGGTTAGCTTAGGTTAGAAAAGTAGTGTATCTTCATAATCGTCTATTGTTGTTAACTTCAGTTAACAATTGCTATCTATGATTGTTACCGCTTTCATTGTTCTCCCGATGTAGCCTAAAATTGTTTGGGCACATTTTGCCTGCCAATGTAAAGTTGATATTGCAATTTTCAATTATATTTTTTGACTACCACATGTGAAAAATGAACCTTCACTCTCCCGCGAACTCGAACGTGTGATAGAGAGGCCCATCGGAAGCTTTCCTTATGTGAAAACCCGCTGCGAGATTGAGAAGAGGAGTACGATGAGCAAGGAGTTAGACGATTATCCTTTCATTCTAACCTTTAAAGAAAAGGAAGATATCTGAGATTGCAATCTTCAGGATTCTACTTTAATTAACGCAAGTAGCTATTTATACTTGGAACCCATAACATTGTTTATTTCGTTTATGTTCACTTTTTATTTTGGATATTTTATTTGTCTCATTTTCCTCGAATGGCCGTAGTAATGAAATTACTCCCTTCTCCATCCAATGAGGATACGTTGCGTTGTCTCATAACGGCGGAGCAGTGCAACCAATGTGTTGAACTTACTTCTTCTATTTCAGCCTCCTCAAATTTGTTTCCTAAAGTTATCTATCCAGTGAGTGATTTTGGGCCTGTTCTCCTTACAGAAGAAGGGACTCTTTTTTCGGCACTTGCCATTTGCCGTTTTTTCTCAAGTAGAAAACCGTTCAACCCTATTTGTCAAGTGACGCAAGAAGAAGTGGAGAGAGCAGGTGGTCAAGGGGAAAGTAAGAATAACTCTTCGCTGATTAAAAGTTATGGTCAAAAACAGGGTTATCCCTCGATTTCTATGCAGTGGGATGAATTCCAATGGCTAAGTTGGGTTGTTTATACATTCGATCCTGTTTGCGATGGTCCTAATGAACAGCCTATTATTTCCAGCTTGAATTTAATTGAAGATCATTTTAATTCAAAAATGTTAAATTCTTCAACTGAAGCGTTTTTCCTACTCGGGAGGAATTTTTGTTTAGCTGATGTATTTGTTTCCACGGCGTTATTGAGGTAATATAAAACTTTTAGTAGTTTCTTGCATTCAGAATATTTTGTAACGATTTTGTGTAAGTTTTGTTACAATTCGATGCTCGACTCATTATTGTTCTGAAATGACTTTGTTTTTTATGCTTTCTAATATGAATGCCCTCATTCCCTTAATCTGATCCTGTTTGTACTCAATCGTTTGGAACTGAAAGGATATTACCATTATGCTTGAAGTGAAATAGCAGCAAGCAATGGCCAGTTTTCTTTCGGATTTGACGTTCCTATTTTTCCTTTACCTATTTTTTCTGCTGCTTCTTCTAATTGTGTATATATATAGTCTTTTGCTGTCGGTTATTTTTTTGTATTTATCACTCATTTTTTTTACTTTAGAAACCGGTTTGGTCGCTCTTTTACGTTTTGGCCTAGGATTACCAACTATTTGAACCTGTGTGTACAACAAACAACCGTAAGGACTATTTTTGAACAATTTCCTGATTTGGTTGGATGCAAGCAGCCGTCTAACTTTTTCAGATGGCAGAACGCCGCTTCACTTGTTGCCTCCATGAATGCATCTTCTCATAACTTAAAAAACAGCATTCAAAAATCAAAGGAAAAGATAGGAAAATTTTATCTTACTACTGCCATCAATTATACAAATGGTCCTCCGCATATTGGCCACGCCTACGAAGAAATTGTCTCTGATTTCATCTCTCGAAGCTATCGTATGTTTAATTACGACGTATTTTTTCTCACTGGTACAGATGAACACGGTCAAAAGATAGCAAATACTGCGGCACGCCAAGGTTTAGCGCCCATAGAAATTTGTAATCGTTACTGCAAGGAATTTCAGCTGCTTAATGAAAAGTTATCTCTCTCCAATGATTACTTTATTCGAACAAGTGATCCAAAGCATAAAGCTGTTTGCCAATGGCTGTGGGAACAAGCCAAATCTGCAGGCGATATTTATCTCGGTGTTTATAGTGGATGGTATAATGAACGTGAAGAAACTTTTCTTTCTGATTCCGATGCCAAAGCAATTAATTATGTAGATACTGTGACTGGATTGCCTTTAATTAAGATGGATGAAGAATCCTATTTTTTTAAAATGTCAAAGTATCAAGAACGCTTAGTTCAACATATTCAAGACAATCCTCGTTTCATTCTACCTGATTCACGTAGAAAGGATATATTGATGCGATTGAAAGAGCCCCTTCATGATTTATCTTGTAGTAGGAACACCTTTGAGTGGGGAGTACAGGTTCCTGGTGATCCATGCCACGTGATGTATGTTTGGTTCGACGCTTTAACAAATTATATCACAGGTCTAGATATAGGAGTACTAAAAGAGAATTAAATGGATGCATTGTAGTTTTTGATTTGTATTGGAATTCTATGAACTCTTTGAGTGGTATTTCAATTTAGTATGAGAAGGTTTTTTTTTACGAGTTGCCTATTTAATCTTATGGGCATAAGAAATAGGTGGTTTTAATTCATAAATAGTATGGTATGGTGGTTGTTTTCCATAGATTGTACGAGCGAATTTACAAATGAAGGATGCGCCTTTCTATTTTTTGTTTTGTTTTTGGTTGACATCTCTTTGGTGAAATTCACAAGATAAGGATTACCCAAAGAATGAGGAGGTAGTGTACTTGCTATTTTTTTTTTAATTCAGAAAAGGAATCCTTTTGTTAATATGCATATTTCAATTTATTTCAGTCATATGATATCCTTCGCTCAAAAAGAATGCAAAACCTAGTTTTCTCTATGGTTCTTTCTCTTTTTTATAAAATAGAGTGATGAAACCTATTTTGAAGATTTTTTCATTCAAGCGTTTTTAGTGTTATAGCGTTGCTACGAGGATGAAATTTTCCAATTCTTTCTCCCTGTGTTAAATTAGTGATGGATGGCACAGTAGTGTAAATATATTGAATTCTGTGTTACTTGAGGATATCATGAGGAGTGTAAAGATGAATTGGAGATGGCAGATCTCTGAGGATCTTTAGGGATGGTTTTGAAGCTATCCTTTGTTAAAGAATCTTATCGTTCCTCTGCCAAAATTGATGTGCAATGTTGTGAAATTTTCATTGGTTCAAATTAGATATAGGGTTTGATTTGAGTCTGCATGTAAAACATTTTTGAGGAATTGAAGTATTCTTTCAGAAATTTATTGCACACAATACACATTATTTGAAAAAATTTGCAAAATCCAATGCGCTTACCAGTGGCTTAGTGTTGACTTTTACAGCTATTTTGCTTGGATATTTTTGGAACTCTAATAGCAGAACAAAGTGTGAAAAATTAGTCTACGTGTGTGGTTTTTTGATAGTAATTTTTGTTTCTTTGTTATTTATGAAGAGAAGTGAAATATTTTTAATTGCATTTTTATAAATTTTGAGTGCCTAGAATCGCAGGTGATAGTAAAAGATTGCTCGTTAGTTTGTGCGTTGATAGATTCTTTGTAATTATTTACGTTAATATTTAGGAGAGGAATCCACTTAGAAGTATCATTATCCATAAGACATTAGTAATTTTAAATGTATTGTAGATTTTTTTTCTACTACAGCTGTGGATGCTCCTGATGGCCCCAAAATGCATTATTGGCCGGCAGATGCCCACGTGATTGGAAAAGATATTGCTTGGTTTCACGCTGTGGTCTGGCCTTGTATATTAATGTCGGCGGGTATTCCTTTACCAAAATCTATTGTTACGCATGGGTTTGTGTCTGCTGCTGATGGGCGTAAAATGTCAAAATCTTTGGGTAATGTTGTTGATCCAAATGATGTATTGCAACGTTATTCTTCCGATGTTATCAGATTTTACTTGCTTCGAGAGGCTCGATTTGGGGGCGAAGTGCGATATGATGAGGACGGGTTGATAGACTTGAGTAATAGTGATTTGGCAGATGTATTAGGTAATCTTGTTCATCGAGCCATATCGCTGTGCCAAAAGTTCTGTGGAGGATGCATCCCTGAAGAGAGTGCTCCTGATACGTTAGCACCATTTGATTTTGTAAAATTAGCAGATGAAGTGCAAACACATTTGCAAAATTATTGTTTAGACAGCATGCTCGAATCTGTTATGGTTGCTTGTCGAAGTACAAATAAATATACTACTGACAATGCTCCCTGGCTACAGAAAGATCCCATTCAGAAACGTAAGACCATCCGCTGTATATTGGAAGCAGTGTACATACTGGCTCACTTTTTTGAGCCCGTCATTCCTGTGGCGGCAGAGCGTATATTTGAACGTCTGAATACACCAAGAAAAACCATTCCTGAGCTGTCATGCTGGTTTAATAATCTCATTCCTGGAACGCCTATCGTAGCTGATAAGGCAGTTCTTTTTGAAAAAATACCCTTAAGAGAAGCCACTGTAGCATTGCAAAAGTTTGAATTACGCGTAGGGAAAATAGTTTCCGTGGAACCCGGTTCTCCGGAGAATTCTCAGATGGGTTATGTCAAATTGTTAGTGTTTGATAACGCCTCTGGAAATGATCATAAGGATAGGAGCACCTTCAAATGTAATGTACCGTTGCATAAATTACAGATCCCACTTAAGCCAAATATGTATGTTGTCACAGTTTGTAATTTAAAATTTCCAAACTCAGGCAAGCCATCAGCAGCCACTTCAAAAGTTGATTCCTCTCGCGTACAATTGATAAATGGCTGTTTACTTATGTTAGTTCGCCCCGATGGAAATGTTATTCTCCCTACTTTTGGGGATTTAGAAGAAAAATGCAATGATTCTAGAACGAACGATAACCAAAATAAGTCGCAACCTCGAGAATTTGAATGTGGTTCTCTTGTAGAGATGAAAGGGCGATCTGTTATTCTCAAGAATCGTGATTCTCCTACTGTAATGGAATGGGAAAATATTACATTCACAGCCATGAATGGAAACTTGTGCTATGAATCGAGCCCTTTAATTCTACCATTTTATGACGTTCCACTAAGGGTCCCTGTTGATATAGGAAATGTTTCGTTAAAAGTTTGGAAAAGTGGTTAAATTGATTTGATGTATGTCAAGAATTGCCATTTTTTAAATACTATTTATAACATTAACATTGTTCCAATAAATTTACTGTAAACTATTTGAAATATTTTATATTGCAGTCATTGTTTATTAAATTATTGTGCGTTCATTTCAGTAAGAACGCGTTGTCGCATATGATAGGTAGACATGTATTATAAAGATTACGGTAGCGCTTTGTATATTAACATTAAGTGATTTCAAGTATTTGTTGTATACAGCGGTTGTTTCTGCAGGTAGGTTCAAATTATATCTAGACAATCTCAATTGGCTAGTGGGAATTGTAGGATGAAATACTTTGAAAGAAATACGATTGCAATAATCAATTAACGCAGGTGTTATACCAGCAATGGGATGATTTTTATGAAATAACAGTACAGTTTTAATTATTTTAGTTATAGGAAATTTTAAATTCAGGGCCCGTATGAATTCCAATTTGATTAGGGATCCGTGTATGAATCAATAAGGAAAAAGATTAGTTCTGGTGCCTTATCAATTTTTTCGAAATACACTGCAAAGCTGTTATTTATTGTTTCTGGAGCTGAAGTTTCATGTTTGATCTGTATGTGTATCTTACCAGCCTATTTATGCTACGTGTATTTCATAATTCTAAAGTATCTACATGCAATCATAAAATTGAAGACGTATAGGACATGTTATAATGATATTACATCCATACTATATCACGATGTTGATTGCACCTAAAAGCTTTGCATTTGTAAGTGTAGTTTTGTTGTATCTTTTGCTTTCTGATCGCTTCGATTACATTCCATATTTGCGTTACTTAAGATCTAATACAAAGCGGAAAAACTTCTTATTCTATCTGTTAAAGTATAAATGAGAAAAAGATTAAGAAAAATATGCCTTTTATCACTAAATAAAGACTTAGACCTAAGTTTGTTCAATTATTTAAGTCACATGACTACTGCTTGCTGTAGTTCCTCCCTTGTGTACCAACCTGCTTTACTTTTTACTGATTGAGGGTACACTTTTCCTCATGAATTTAATTTACTATGTAAAAATGTGCAACAAAACTGAAACAGAGTTATCCCGTTTTTACGTTACGTGACATGTCAACCTCAACCTTAGGAAATACCTCGATTGAAACAATCAGTTTCTTCAATTCTCGATTAAAATATTCGATAATACCTCTTAATTTTAGTACATTGTTGATCACTAGAATATGACAAAGTGTTTTGTAATCCAACTAGCAAAATATTTTTGTGATCTTCCGCCAAGTACGTTTTCCCATGTTTGATTTCAGCGTATGTGTGAAAAACTGGTACAGTTATGTTCAAATAAGGAATTCTTTAACTGACAAGAAATATTGTTGTTTCTTGTTATAAAGAAGTTTCATGTATGTGCACAGTCACAAAAAGTCATGTACCTAAATGGCTAGGGCTTAACGTCATTTTTAGGATACAATCGCATTTTTGTGGAGGAGGAATGATACTTTCTGATTTAGAAAATATATATTTTCATCTCTGTTGTGCTTTCATGTCTCTACCTTTCATACAGCGAACTGGTTAACTATCATTTAAGATTTATGAGCTGCGAATCTCACCATACATGGAAATCATTTTCCTAAATTATAAGGTTGTGCAAATTCTGCGGAAAAATGAACTGACTGACTACAGCGATGAAAATCAGCGCACCAAACTTCAAAAAAGTGTTAAGTAGAATATCCCAAACTACAGCAACAACAATTAATAATATTCAATCAGCAGGTGGTGCTAATCTACGAAGTCATGCATATTTCATGGTTAGAGAGCAAGCCCCGAGAGCATCCGATGTGGTATTCCATGTTTGAAAGTTGCATTGCCTAGCAGAATGACTTTTAAAGTGAATTTCAATTAATGGTCTCTTAGTAGTTCATTTTTTCCTTGCAAAACAATTTTATGAAGCGCTTACGCAAGCCAAAATAGTTTCAGAAACATGCATGAGTTCTCGTGGTTATTCGTAAAAATATAGAAGTAGTATCTCACAAAGTTTACAGCTACCCGTTTGGAGTTTTACATTCCTTGTTGAACTTACTAGATATCATTTATAGAATACATCCCCCCTATAATGATGGCTTGAAGCGTGATTACAAACTGTGCATAAAAACATATTTTTCTCTTTTTGATGTTCCTTGTGACTGATTTTTAAGAATGGATTCAAAAAGTCATCATTGCCTCCCGTTTTGTGTAAGATAAGGCATTCTGCTAATCTACGGTATTGCTAAAGTTTACGCTTTCGAAAAGTTTACCAATGGAGGAAGTCAAGTTTCCACCAAATTGTTCTCCCATGTATATCCATGACATTTCTTATAACTGCACGGGCAACCAGGTTGCTGTAGCTTCAGCATCGCAGGTATATGTATTTTCACGCAATTCGATTGAAACACAAGATGTTGCTACGGAATTAACTTTTCCAACTTTGCCAGAGAAGCGCATTACTTCTTCGTCACCTACTTATTCAAACTCTTCTACAGCTGCTGCTTGGGTAGATTCAATAGATAAGGAACCCATTTCTTCTATGCTATCGAAATCCTCCTCTGTAAACCATCTTGAAAAATATTTGAATGAGAGAGCAACATTTCTAAAGCAAAATTCTCATAATCAGTACCCTGAATGTAAGAATTCCCCCGTATCAGGAACAGGAACCGTTGGAAAATGGAAATTTGACTGCGTTCTTGAAGGTGTAAGTAAAAGAGTATTACATAAAGCTCGATTAAGCTATTGAACTGCATTTTGAATACAAAAACTTACGGATGTATCTTAAAAGAGAAAGTAGTTCATAGACTCTCTACCCTTCGCGATTCCCTTCCAAAACCTCCCCAGTGAAATTGTCGGTGTAGTTTTAGTGGCAACTGCGTAATGTTTTTACTACATAAACTGTTTCTTATAGTATTTTAAATTGCAATTTCAGTAATTTGTTTTACTGGATAGTTTTTTATTTTATTATGTTTGTTTCATGTCCATGAAAATTAAAAGAAAAAATAGTATGAAGGGTTCCTACATGCAAAAAATTGCGCAGCATTTTTGTAAGAAAGTTTGAATTTTCTGTAACGTGTTACTGTTCCTTTACACAAAAAGTTCGAATTTTTCTACTAAACAAAGATTTTCTAAATTAGAGAATGTGTCCTCCTTTATTAAATATGCAAAAAAAGCGCAACGTGTTGGAAGATTGAAACTTCTGCTATTTCTACTTGTTTTTATACGTTTAACGCATTTCAAGTGGGATTGTGGGTAATGATCATTTCCTGTCTAAGTCAACCTAGAGTTTTGTTTTGTTGTCTACTATAAGGTAATAATTCTCGATTTGAGAGAATTGTTATTCTTCTGTGTTTGAAATAAAATTGTAGTATTCGTTGGTGTGGAATTTTAGAGGAGGCTGCTTCTTCATGGATTTAAAAACATTACTTGAAAATTTTTTTTCCCTCTCCTACATGTTCCTATATGAATTATTTTTCGTTTTTAGAAACACACAGAACCTGTCTGTCGGGTTGATTGGGCACCATCAGAATATGGATGCATCCTCGCTTCTTGTTCTGAGGATCGTACTGTTATCATCTGGGTGAAATATGTGAAAGATTATAAATTGCAATGGTTTATAGCTGCAACGTTTAAGGATGCCCGTGTAAGTTTTAAGAGATTGAAAATTTTCTTTTTTTTTCAAAAAATTTGAAACTCGAGAAAATTTTGAGAAAAGGATGGTTTTCAAAATTGAGAAAGATATCTACAGTTAAACAAAAAGTAAAACGTGTGTGGATACATTCCGTATTTTATTTTATATCTTTTTTTTTTGAATAGATTATATATTTTTTTTTTATCTTGCTGTATGTACACGCATTGTCTTTGGTTTTGTTTTTATTTTATAAAAAAAAAAATTTTCCTTATAAATAGTTTTACGTTTTTTTTAAATGAATGCCTATTTTATTTTGCATTTTTCTACTTTTTTTACTTTGAATTTGCATTACAAGGGAAATTGTTTTTTGTAATAAATAAAACTTTATTTATTTATGAATGCAGTGCCCCGTTTCCGATATACAATTTGCCCCTCATCATTTTGGTATACGTTTGGTATAAATTTGATAGATATGTTTACTTTAAACTCTTTGTTTTGTTTAAAATTGAAAGATAATTTTCTCTGCGTTTTTTCTGTAAAAAAAAGTTGCAATTTACTTTTAGTGTTATTTTATTAAAATCTTCTCTTCTAATTATGTTTTAATTCAAGGCTGTCTGTGATGAAGAAGGGAGTGTTCGTATTTTCCAGATTCCAAAAAATGATTTTCATCATCCTGCTTTAGAAGAACAATTCTATAGTAGTAGTAGAGATGAAGGAGGATGTAGTGCTGTTTCATGGAATAATTCTCGGTACTATAAAATAAAAAACCTGGATGTAGGTTTACAATAAATTTTACCTCTTTCTCTTTATCTCTCTCTTTTCCTCTCTCTTTATCTCTCTTTTCCTCTCTCTCTCTCTCTCTCTCT
>JADAQX010001091.1:0-14550 GCA_015476325.1 Cardiosporidium cionae | reverse complement strand
AAGGTAAAGGAAAAGGGACAGGGGGTGGGGGTGGCGGTGGGGGTGGCGGAGGTGGAATGGGGGCTTGAGCAGGTAAATAGACAACAGGAGAAGGTAAAGGCACCGGTTGTTGTATAATTTGAACGGTAGAAGGAGGCAACACAGGTGGTTCAGCAACTTGTGGTAAAATAGCTTCAGAAGGTATAGGAGAAGGTGTGGTAGTAGTGGTGGTTTCATCACCCAAACTCAAAAGTGCTTCTTGAGGATTAGAAGAAGGTGTAGGTGCAGGACCTCTATTAGCAAAATCATAATCTATTTCTATAGAATAACATTCACCTACTAAAGCATCATATTTGAAACCAGAGGGACATAAAGGAGAAGGACGTGTAAAGAGTTCTTTTACACACACACCCTCTATAAATTTATATCCAATGGGACACATGGTGACGGGACGTTCCTCTAAACTTCGAATACATTGACCAGAGGTTAAAGTATAAGCGGCAGGACAAAGTATACGCGGTGTAGCTATCTCTTGTTTGGTACACACACCTTCTTTATCCGAGAAATTTATGGGACATACAAATTGAGGCGCTTCAATTTGTTTACCCATACACCGTACAGAATTTGGAGAATTTTGTGTAGATGTTTCCTTTCGAATGCCTGAAAGAATACGTGATGTGCGTTGCCACTCGTCTTCATATAAAGTTTCACCTGCTTGAGAAGATAAACTCCGAGCTTCAAAATCCAGGGGGCAAGTAGGGGTGGCAGGAAGGGTTACACTTCCTACACACATGAGCTCTGTTTTAGCGGTTGATTTTCCATTCAAATGTTTGAAAAAACTATTTGTAATGGTACGTTTGGTTTGAATAGAGTCTAAAGTAAAACCAGGTGGACATTTTTGCTCAGGTTCTACCGCAGAATATTTCTCACACTGTCCATTTGATGTAAGTGAAAAAGAAGAACTCCCACACTCTAAAGAAGATTTCTTAAGTACAACTTGTGTACAGCGATTTTGAAACGTATCAAAGGAAAATCCAGGTTTACATGTCTGTAAAAACAAAAAAAAGGAAAAAAACCATATGAGAAAGGAGGGGGGTAGGGGAGATATAATACTATAAAAAAATGGAAAAAGGGGAGTAGTAGGGGTAGTGGTAGTAGATATATAATAATAATAAAGAGGGGGTGGGGTGGGGATAGGAGGGTAGATATAATACTAAAAAAAATAGAAAGAAAGAATAAGAGGACATATAAATATATAGTTTTAAAAAAATATATATAAAAGAGATAAAAGACTTATCCACTAGAGTTTATAAACATTATTTATGTATATATATATATATATTATTTATACTCCCTTCTATCATTCTTTTTTTTTTATTTTTGTATTTCTTCAGATATATTTACCCTTTTTCATTCTTTTTATTTTTATAAAAATAAAAATTTCACATAAAACTTTATTCATTTAAAAAAAAAAAATAAAACTCCAAAATTTTAAATTTCCCATATTTCCTCCCCCCCTCTCTCTTTTTCCTCTTATGTGCATACATAAAACACTCGCATCAAACAAAGGATACGGCTCCTCTCATTATACATAAAAAATAATAAATTTAAAAATAAAATTATACTCTGCTACATCTCCTCTCTTTTCTCCCTTTCTTGTCCCCTTCCTGATATGTATAAAAATATAGTAAATATAAAAATAAAATTACACTCTTCTACACCTCCTTTCCCTCCGTCCCCTTTGCCCTTCCTGCCTCCATTTTTAAATTTTAGTAGTGTATCATCCCTAAATAGACAAGTCTCCTCTTTTTATATTGAAAAAATATAATAATAAAATATGTTATATATACCAATTGTACAGAGGTAGCTTCTTCTGCTTCACATTCATTTGTTTCAGGATTTAAAGTATAATCATAAGGACATTTAACATGTGCTGGACTAAATTTTTCAACGTAACAAAGTTTAAGAAATTGATCCAACTGATGATTGGATGGACAACGAAGCATAGGTGGCTGTGAGCTACTCTTAACACACACAGTGCCTTCACGTAAAATATAACCCAAAGAACATTGGTAGGTGGGTGGAAATTCATTATGTTTCTTTCCTTTACACATGCCACTCTTTGAATCAAATTTGGTGCCTTTTTCACAATAAGTCTGAGCTGCTATTCTTTCCATATAATTACACATTTTATTTGAATCCATTACATAGCCACCAGGACATTCTTCTTTTGCAGGAGTAGAGAAACGTTCCATACAACGTCCATCCTTCACAATTCCTCTAATCATAAACAAAAGGCATTAGATTTATGGGGAAGGGGGGGCGGAAAGAAGAGTAGGGGGGGGAGGAAAGTAGGGGAGAGAGAAAAAAAAGGAGAAAGAGGGAAAAAAAAAAAGGGGAAAAAGAAAAAAAAGAGAGAGAAAAATAGATGAGAGAGAATGAAAGAAAAAAAATTTATAGTGTTAATTTAGATAGAAAAAGTATATTTGTAGGATATACAACCCAAAAAAAAAATTCCAACCCCCCTCTTTCCCCTCTTCATAATATATACTTGCAATTTTTACAACATGTAGGGTCACTGAAATATATAAAGACATCAAAAAAATATATAATTGTATTTTCAAACGATGCGAGAGTATTGAAATAATGAAAAAAAGCATACTATATTGCTACTCTATTAATGTATATTATTTTTATTTTTAAAGGTAGGATACTAGGGTTAATTAGTATCCAAAAAATAAAATAAAATTTGTTTTGACATCAATAAGATAGATGTATTGCATTATGAAAAAAAATATAAAATGTTAAGACTTGTTTCAAAAATTCACCAACTAGTATTAATCCTCTTTATTATTTTAAAAATATACATTTAGAAGGGAGGTTAAATAAGTTTTTCAAAGCACAGAATATATATATATGTTATATTGTAACTTATAAATTCAAATATTTTTTTCCCACATTTGTGTTTTTTCTACCCATAATAAGATATAGAGTGTCTTCTGTTTTATACTCTATCTCTACTCTCTCTCCTTTTCTCTCTTCCTTTCTACTCTCTCTCTCTATTCTCTCTTTTCTCTTTTTCTCTCTTTCTCTATTTCTACTCTCTTTCTACTTTCTCTCTCTATTCTTTTTCTCTACTCTCTTTCTTTAAAAAAAAAATTTCAAAATTTTTTTTTTGCCTCCGTTTCTTCCTTATTTTTTATTGCAAACTCCCTTTGACCTACGTGCTGCAAATAGATGTGCCTTGTACAGTTTTATATTTCTTGCATTGATTTTCTGTTTTGACATAGCCAGGAGCACAGGTTTGAATAGGTTCAGAATCAAGCTGTTTCTCACAATTTTCACCTACAGATCTAAAGCCATTGGGACAGATAGAACGGGCAGGTGAAGATAATTTACGACGGCAGAATTCCCCTGAGAGTGTATACTCGGGTGGACAAACACGTTGTGGAGAAACTTTTTCAGGTTTCTCACATTGTAATCCATCTCGACGGAAATAATCTTTTTAAAAACAAAAAAATGTGCTTTTTAAAATGAAATGCTACAAATATAGAAGAATAAAAAATTCCCTAAAAAAAAGGTGAAAGAGGGAAATTCTTTATTTTCCCAGAAAAAGAAAAGAAAAGAAAGAGGTAAAGGTGAGAGGGTAATTCTTTATTTTTCAGATAAAAAAAAGAGAAAGAGGAGGAGGAGGGGGAAGTAGGAGGGGGGAGTAGGAGGGAGGGAAATTCTTTATTTTCCCAGGAAATAAAAATGAGACAAACAGAAAATAGGAAACCTCCTCCTTAGGATGTAAACATGTAATACTTTAATAAAAAAAGGATATAAACTATGTTTCTACATATTTTTAGAATTATCCCTTTAAATGTTGTTCCCTTGTATCTCCTCCGAATAAAAACTTTTTATAAAAAAAATAAAATAAAAACGGCAAGAAAAGAGAATTTATTTTTATTTGAAGCTATTAAGATTTTTTTTTACACTTACGTCTAATAAAAAAAAATATGACTACTTAAAACTATTGTAAACCTACTTGAAGGACATGTCCATTCTGCTGCAGTGTATACATTTTTAATACACTCAGCATCACCCAAGTTATATCCTGGAGGACACACTATCTGTCGGGGTGCCACCAACTCACGTAAACATCTCTCATCTGTAAGAGAAAATCCATCCTGACAAGAAAGACTTGAGCTGATTACGTCCACACCTTTACATACACCCTCATCAAATCTCCAACCTTCACGACATCCCAATTTACTTTGTTTTTGGTCCATTTTTATGCAATCTTTTCCAGCGAGAGAAAATGCGTCGGGGCAGGTCAGCTCTGCTGCCGCTGTAACCACAACTTTCCTTTGCACATAATCGGGAACTGAAGCTGCAGAAATTGCTTGATTAGCTTCACCTACATTGCTAGGCTGGGATGATGGAGGGAAGGGAGAAGGCGGAGGAGGAGGAGGAGGAGGAGGAAGAGGGGCAAAGGGCGGTGGAAAGGGAGGCTGGTAGGAACCATAATAATCATACGGAGTTCCTTGTCCAAACAAAGCAGGATAATCGTCTATTGTGTATTTCCCCTTCAGCCTACGTGGTAATAGATTCTCCAATGTCTTCTCCACATTATAACCAAACGGAGTGCTGCCATAAGCTGCATATATTTCAAAAAAAAGCATATAAACAACCCATTTTTTCGAAATGTCCTATATTAATTCAATAATAAGGGCCTTGCCTCTTTTTACTGAAACAGGAAATCTTTTGTTAAATCCCAAAATAGAATACAAAAGTGCAAATAGGCGTACACTATAAAAAATATGGACTAGAACAACTCTAAATCGTTTTTTTCAAACAATAAAGTGCTTCAAAAAGCAAATTCTTTTTGGAGAACTGCTACTTTCAAATTAGATGTCTATTGTTTTTTTAAACGTTAAAGCAGGTAGTCGGAAATTTTGTTAAAAAAAAATCTTTCAATATTCTATTTTGTATAAGAATGATAAATGCTATACTAAAACGCACTCTTGACATGCACTCTAAGATATCTCAAAGCAAAGAGTAATCCTGTTATTTAGGAAACAGTGAAAAGCGCTTTCATTAGCTTTTCAAGTATACCCCATGAAAACATTTTGATCATGCAGACATCAATTTCCTCACATTCCAAAAAAAAAAAAACAAAAAAGGTTAACTTTGTAACCATAGTAATTTCCTGCAACAATGCAATTTGTATGTAGAGTAAAAAAATTTGGTCTTTAAAGGGAATAAAAAATTTGATGATTGAAAATCATTTTGCATATGTTCTTTCAAAACAAAAAAAACTGAAGGTTTGCATTTGTAACATGAAAAGTTTAAAATTTTAACTGAGAAAAGTTTTTTATACAAGCATATCCAAAGCATAAATATTTTTACCTGTTATTGAATTCGATAGGAAAAGCCACCCAACACTACCGAAAAGGTAAAAAGCGAGCCAAATAGCTCGCAAATAAGCATTTAGATGCATATCGTCCTTCAAGTTTTATATTTTTCAAAAGGTAAAAATTGTAGGTGTAACTTTCATGCAAAACTATCGATTGATTACCTGTGAAAACAAGGCAGACAAACTATTGATGCATACCTATTTTTAAAGACTTAAAAAGAAACTAAACACAAGGAAAACGCCATCTATTTGTAAATTTTTTCAAGAGAAAAGTGTACGCTGTATTCTCTTGGAGATGAATGAATGTACAATTTCAAAAGAATTTTTTTAATTGCTATGGCGCACACAAAAAGAAAAAGCAGTTTTTCGATGTTCTGCACTATTCTTTGTATCATATTATTTCCTAGTGTGCAATATTAAAGTCCCTTAGGTACTAGTAGGACCAATGATTTTCGAACATCGATGGATTACATTTAAGCACAGGGAAGAGACAGGGAATACAACGTGTTGTGCTAGTTGTTTGAAAATTGGTAGGATACATTCATAAATAAAAATATTTACGCTATCTACAAAATTCAACGCATACACTTTGTATGTTTGCAAGGTCGAATCGCATTGCATGCTGGTACAAGGTCATACAGACTCTAGAAAAAAGCTAGGTATAAATAGTGTACCTGCAATCATTGTAATACGTACACATGAGACGAAACGCTTTGATTGCATAGTATTGACTAGAAGGGAGAAAAAATAAACTTGCATTTAGCAACAGGGATACGAGACTACACTATCGTAGGTCATGCAATTAAATGCAGTTTGTCTATGCATACTACTGTCATCCAAAGTAAAGTTTGATTTGCATTTTTTTAATGCTTTTCAAGGATTAAGAGGGGTTACATATAAATGCGGCTAGTCAATTATTCTTCTGAAAGCTTTCCTAAATTATAGTTCTGATATTTCGGTAGTACGAGTACTAAAAGTTACTCTATCCTAGAAACATAACAAGCCTATAATCAGAGCTGCTGCATTGCTATGATTTTGAAAAACTATTTCAATTCAAGGGAAATAATCTGCAAATTTAGAAATTTTAATAACACTGTAAGTGCAAGCATTTAAAGTCAATTGATATTTTCGTGCTCTGAAAATTTTTCGGAAAGAGGAACCAAAGCTATCATATATATACTCAGTAGTATTGCAACCTGGCAATTCATTTAAGCCAATTCTGCTAAAAGTTGAAGAGATAAGGTTAATATTGCTTTGAATGCTTTTGAATCTCTAAGTTTTAAAAACAAAATGGCTACATTTAACACACGTCGCTGCTTCTCAGTCGTTCCTGCTCTTATTTTGTAACAGCTTAAATATTCTTACCGCCTGTCTACGAATCTTGAGCAAGAGTAATCGCAACATGTACCGGTGGAGTGCTTCCGATCCTTTTTTCATGCTTTTTCAATACAGTTTTCGTTGACCTGCAAATATGTTAGACATTAAATAATAGGAAAGTTAAAATTAGCAACAATTGAAAGAATTGAAAGAAAACGTTTTGCGGAAATTAATTGTACTATGAACTTAAGGAATAAAATGACTACAGGATTAGTAATTGCAAAAAATAGGGTAGAAAACTTAGTTCGCGGCTATGATATTTTTCTTATTTGCATGGGTGTAGGGGTAACTCGAATTCGTTGTAGACAAAGCAATTCCTCTCGGCTTCAAACATGCTGAAATTAAATGCTTTCAAATATAAATATTGAAAGAATTACAACTTTAATCCCTAAGGTACGTCGAATTAATACTATTGAAATTGAGATAAAGTCCTCAGCTAGGATCGAGATGCAGCTTTATGTCCCATATATTCATATGGGATAACATGGCATGTTTTTATTATACATATAAGCTGGGAATGCATAGCATAGATTATTCGAGAAATTTCATGCTCGCGGCAAAAGCAAACGTGTATACAGGAATAAATACATGTTAAAAATAATCTCTGTCGCGTATTGACTCATGCCATAGAAAACAAAAATGAACAATTACTATTGTAAAGTTTGAGTAGCTTATTTTTACACGAATTCAACATCATCGGCTAACACGCTAACATTTCCTATTCGGTTAAATCTCCAACTCCATTGGCCCAAAATCAAAAACTTTAAATACCTGCACACTGAAAAAGATTTCAGTGAGCAAATTAACCGTTGGTGTTTTCTAAAAAGTAGAAGTGAATAATACTGTTTTCTCTCTTCAATAATTAACGGAAAAACAGTGCTTGAGGGGACACAAGAATTCGCTTGAGTTTCGACCGCGTAGATTGAATGAAGTGCTGCTCACTTAGTGATTGGTAAAATTTCAGGACAACCGAAAAGGAAAGGAGACGGTAGTAACAAGTGTGATAAGTCAAACATCTGCAATTACTTATTTAGAGGTTGTCACATATAATTTATTGTTAAATTGTTAGCACATTTCATTTCTTTTTTGTATGCGAGTAAAAATAGAAAAAGAAAATTATAAAACAAAGAGAAACATACTCTTTGTCAATTCTGCGATGTGATTATGCTTGCTGGGGCATTCTCTTCTTTAATATTTTGAAAGTTTTCTTAAGAAATTCTTTCATAATTTTTTTGTGATTTGATATCCTTTTTAATCTGAAAAGTTGACTAATAATCAGGGAAGGGCATTTCCTTTTACAGCTAAAAGCTATAGTTGAGCATTTGCACATCATACATATTATACAATCAAAATTAAATAGCGCTAGCTGGAAGCATCACTGGATCGGCATGACAAAAAATAAATTCGCAAAAAAAGTTAAATATTAAAAGGAATTTTCAACAAAAGGTCCACCAATTTATGACGATATATTTAACTTGAATTGATGTTAGGCATAATGCAGAACATAGTAAAGATATGACAGAGTTAGTTTAATTACTAATGAAGCAAATTCTTGTATGAATTCAAAAATTTCATCTTTCCGTTTTGCAATATATAAGTTTTTATTGAGACATATAAGCCCAATACAATGAATTTGGAACATGGGTGAGTGAACACTTCCTGCGTAATGTACTTGCTTACTACTTTTTTCTTCTACAAGCGTGGTTTTTATATCTATGGTGACAATAGAATAACTGCCATTTCAGAGAAGTGCTCAGACATATTAGCATGTATCGCACTTCTCGATTCTCTTTTGTTCATCTGATAAACATTTTCAACCGATAATTTCGTAACAAAGCATTGGCAAAAGGGTCAGCGTTTTCTAATAGCAATTCAACCCAGCCGTTGTTCCTGCAAGTTCAAACCAAGGACAAAGTTAGGGAACATGCCCCTGCTGCACATTGTGTTAAGCATATCATGGTGTAGGCTGATTAATTTTTTGCAGTTTTAGCACTCGCTGTGATACTATTGAAATTACCTATTTTAATTAGATTTTTAGTCAAATGTCTAATTTATTGCTATGAAACATGGAAATAACTACGCATTAACGCTGTGGGAATGCTCTTGAAATCTTCTGCGCATGGTAATCATGCTAAACGCGCCCTTTATTTTGATAAATATTTTCATTTTATTTCGCATAACCAAAAAGCAACGTGGAACAAGTAGTTCCCCTTATCGCTTTGTGCTTTCACCCGCTATAAAGGAACCTGTCTGATTTTCATAAGCACTGAATTTCCATTTTATATGTACAGTATTAATTCATTAAGTAGTTTTGAGCTGCTGCCAAGTGCAGAAATGCTTAAATCAATGATTGGCGATTTTTTTTTGGTTAGCTTGTGCGTTACTTCTGCGACCACGGCCAATGTAACTAAAACAGATCCCTACTCATTTGTAAAAGTTGTTTAATTTACTTTGAAGTAGTTTCTGCGAATGATTTGAGCTGGTCGTTGGCATGAGATGAACATTGTTGCATGCTTTCCCATTG
This sequence comes from Cardiosporidium cionae, assembly GCA_015476325.1. Classification (NCBI taxonomy): domain Eukaryota; phylum Apicomplexa; class Aconoidasida; order Nephromycida; genus Cardiosporidium; species Cardiosporidium cionae. The sequence goes on along the minus strand of JADAQX010001091.1, from coordinate 5,269 downwards.
GATCATTTTTGAGTTTTTGTATCAAAATATGATAGTCCGTATCAACTTTTGAATTCAGTGCTTAAACAAAATTGGATTTCTATGTCAAATTTTTGCATTGGAGTAGTATTCTATCTTTCTTGTTCTTAAATTTGATATGAATCAGTTAATCTCTGCGCTGGCTTCGCTACCAGCAACGTTGAAAATGTAAAGTAGAAGTAATATAATTCTGATTCTCACGGCTTTCGTATCGAGAATATACGTAGGAAAGTGTTTTCTTTTTAATTGGTTTTTGTTTCATTGAAAATGATAACGTTTTGGATTATCGTAGTGGCTGTTGCTTTTTGCGTATACGCTTGGCTTCGTTTTTCATCAAAGCAGAAGAAAAATGCTTTTGCCTTTCTTGTAGTAGGCGACATAGGAAGAAGCCCTCGTATGCAGAATCATGCGTTTTGTGCCGCACAGAGTTTGGAAGGAAAGGTTCCTGTATATCTTGTCGGATTCGACGAAACCCCGTGTCACTCTTCAATCCTCAAAAATTTAGCTATACATATTGTTCCACTGAGTAACCACTATGTGTACAGTATCCTAAACACATTTCGCGGAGGTCCTGCTTTTCCATTTTACGCATGTGTGAAAATTTTTGTTCAATCTGCCAACCTTGCTATCACTCTGTTTAAAATACCTTCACTAAGTATATTGCTAGTGCAAAATCCCCCCTCAATACCTACGTTAGCTATTGCTTGGGGAGTTTGTCGTATTCGTGGAGCAAAGTTCTACGTGGACTGGCATAATTATGGCTTCACTTTGCTCCGTATTACACTTCAGCAGACGCGTCTCCCCTTTGTGTCTGCAATAGTGCACCTGAGCCAATGGATAGAATGGAAATTTGGCAAGCTTGCTGATTGCAATTTTTGTGTGTCTAGATCAATGCAAAAAACATTACTTCAACGATGGGGAATACATGCAGAAGTTCTATATGATCGCCCTGCTGATGCAATACAGCCTATAGATATAATGCAGCGACATGATGTACTATTCAAGTATTTTCGTAAGGAATTCCTATCTAAGCATCACTCAGTTACTGAAGTTGATACATCGAATACTTCAAAGTCTTGCTTTCAAACACAATTTCAAGAAAAACATTTGACAGATAAAAAACAAAGTCACCTGCATTGCTGCAGCACATTTCAAATTACTGATCACTTTTTGAATGATTCTCTTAAATTAAGTGAAGAAAGTATCTGTACAGAAGTGCATTCTATTAAAAACAGTAACAATCAAACACTCATCACGTGCTCTACACTAAAAAAAAGACCTGCTGTTCTTATTAGTGCGACCAGCTGGACAGCTGATGAAAACATGTTTTTGTTACTAGATGCTTTAGTATTGTACGATACAATTGCTAAGCAATCTTTTAAAGGTGAGGTAAGTCCAGTCCCATTTCTATCAGTATTTGCTGATCAGCTTGTACAAGAAAATTTTGTATGTAGCTGAAAATGGAAAATTTCAACTTTTGGCTTGCTTTATTGTATCAGAGAGCTCTTCCCCCTCTGTTTGTCATCATTACTGGAAAAGGCAGAGATAAGGAATCTTGGCTTAAGCGTTTATCACAGCTAAACCTAGAGAACATTTCAATAAAAACGCTCTTTGCTCCAATGGAAGATTACTATCGGTGCGCTTCATTTTTTATTGAACTCTTTCACGTTATATTAAACTGAATTACATGCGATTTGTTAAAGCTTAGTATTGAATGCCCGCTTACTTTTCAGGTTACTGGCTTCTGCTGATGTTGGAATAAGTATGCACTATTCATCTTCAGGTTAATCTCTCACCATGAAGCGTCTAATCTTTATTTTGAGAATCTTTGCATCATTTCTAACTGTTGCTACTTCTCCCATATAGGTGATGATCTCCCAATGAAAATCGTAGATATGCAAGGAGTAGGACTTCCTGTTTTAGCATTTAATTTTCCTACAGCACATGAGGTATGCTGTAAAATTGTATAATGCTCAAAATCCACATATTGTTAATTTTTTTTTAAAATTTGTGTCCTCTCTATTTGTAGCAAATCGAAGAAGGGAAAAACGCTTTTTTGTTTTCTTCAGCACAGACGCTATGCAGCAGGTTTGTTTTGAAGCAGCTTAATTTTGTAATATTTTTTCAGTAGTATACACTCGAGGTACTTTTTGCTATTTTCAGGCTTCAGGATATTTTGCAAGGTTTTCCTTTAACTTTTGATTCATGTATAGACAACGAAAAAGAGAAAATTTCTGAAACGAGTAGTAGTCTTTTATATAATATGCGTTCTTTCGCGGAAAAAAATCGCCCTATTTCTATTATGCAGGAGTGGAATGCGGTTGCAAAACCTTTTTTCACATAGCTAATTTTTGTTTTCAACCCTTTTTCATTATCTTGAATTGAAAACAAAAACAGGCAATCTTTAGGCTTAAATCTACCTAGCTTGTTTTTCCTGGGCATTTTAAGCTAGTAAAAGTCTTTATTAATTCAGAGGTTGATACTTTTTTAATGTTAAAGTTTCATGTACCACTTTAGATTCTTAATAAATATAAAGAAAAAGTAAAAATATTTTGGGGAAACGCCTTTACTCATGAAATTGGTAGCATGGAAGGGGTGCGCTCTTAACAAACTTCCCACATCACTAAGCCAGCCATCTTCAAGGACTGCACTACATTTGTGTTATCACTTAAGTTTATTTTAATAGTAAGATAGCATGTATAGTAGCATGTGGTTAAGACCTTCATAGAATGTACTTGAAACAACTGTAAGTCTGTGCAACGAAAACTTGGCTTAAGGCGATGGCTTTTCCAGAAGTTGTGCTGAGGCAGCTAGAATGATTTCATATTAACAGTACCATTTCAAACTCTTTTCGGCTTGAGATCACACGAAACACAAATGTTTCAAGATTTCTGAAGAAGTTTATGCTTATAGCAGCAATCGTCTTTTTAAAATCATTGTTTAAAATGTAAGGTGTGGTGACTCTAAAGCAGCTAAGAATTTAAGATAAAAAAAGGACATACAAAAGACTTATTACTAAAAATCGAAATGTCTTAAACAAGCCAAAATGATTGTTTTACGACGATATAAACTTTTTTGAAGGCAAATGGACTACTAAGAGGTGTTTAAAATTAAATCACATGAAGATATAAAAGTTTAAATTAGAAGAAAAAGAAACATGGGTTGGCCATTTAGCGGCTAGACATACAGTGTGTATGCAGTACTCTGCCAAAAAGTACCAAAATCACAGGCAATGTTAAGGAACGTTTCCGTTAAAGATTACTCCATGTCAAAAACGAGGGGCTGCGATTAAAATCCTATTTTTTCAAATATTAGGTTCTCCAAAAAGCGTGATTTTCTTTGTTGAGGACTCACATGCGGATTGGAGGGTAACTAAAACAACGTCTTTGCATTCCAGAAGTTTAAAATTCGTGGGAAAACTTTGAATGGAAAAATGAACTAACCGGCTACCCCAAGCAGGCAAAGTGTGAAGAGATCCATTCTTTGAGTTTGTATCACATTTGCTGGATGCGTTTTTTTTTGACAGAGCGACCTTTCAGAAGTTTTCTTATATTGATAATGTATTTTCAAATGAAGCAATCTTCAAAAAAAGGCAACACCATTCTAATATAAACCTCTCTGCAAGCAATTTCTCAATAGTACAACCGGGGTTTTCTCAACAGGCACCATTCTTCCGGCTACAGATTGCTGGGAAGGATCTCAACATATCCAGTTCATAGTATATTTCGGGGTATCTGTACTCGAAAATTAGTGTGACCTAACGGTATGGAACAGTCATTTTTGGCCGGTTTTGATTTGCCTTTAGCAGCGGATTGCGTAGAGTCGTATGACGCAGCTAAACATGCTTTTGAATTATGGAATGGCTCTTCAAACAAAAGCAGAGAGTGTTTAAACCAGGATTCAAGCCTCGATGGTTGTATTGCTGTGGGAATGTATAGCTATGAGGACTCATCACAGGATGATGGGAAGATTCTCCCCAAAAGAAGGGGTGGCATGGCTTTTTATAATATCTCTGCCTTAGATACACTGGAAGATAACCTAAGTGTTTCTACAGACAACCAGGAGGCGGTACCAGACCACCCGATCTCAGGAGAAAGTTCAACTACCTGTATGTAGGTATTTCCTATATATAAATATATAAAAATGTCAATTTAAATTGTTTTTTTAAATAGATTGTAGTAGTGTAATTATAAAAACATGGACATGTAAATGGTTGAATCACTGGACACCTTTGAATCTGATTATATATAATGGATTGTCCGCAGAAAAATAAAATCACACATGCTGCTACACTGCATTAAAAAAAAATGTTTTTCTTTGTACTTTCTTTTAATTTTATTTCATTAAAAATAAAAAAATAATTCCTTTTATAAAAGGGTTAGTATGTGTTTCCCCCATAAGAGATATGTATTTTCTTTTTAAGTAAAATGAAATAAGGTATGTATAACCTGTTTGTTATTGAAACTATATTGCATTTTAATTTAAAAAAAATGTAAAAAAAAAAGAAAAAATATTTTGGGATTATTTTTATCTTTCAAGAAGTGTGGGGTGAAATTTTAGGTAGCGCAAATACAAAAAACCAGAAAAACTAATATATAGGGAAAAAAAACGAAATAAGAAAGTACACAGAATTGAGAAAAATTACAATACTCCCTCTACCCAATTTAGTATCCAAAAAAAGAGAGTTTTTTTTTCTAATGTAAACGTGTTTATATTTTTGATTGTATTTGATAGAATAATCAAACTACTAACCAATTTTTTAAAGCGTATCGGAACGAATGGCTTGGTTGTGGGTTGTATCTCCTCTTTATGTATTTATTCTCTAAAAAATTGATTTGTTGCATAGGTGAAAACGTATACACTGTATATACAATGACGAATTTGCAATGTTTTTATAATATCCTGATTTGACATATAGGAGGCGATTATGGTCTGAACAGACAGCATTCTATCATACAGAACACTATGGAATTCTAGATTTGCGATGGATTCCTCATGAGGGTTCCTTTAATGATGTATATACTCTGTGTTTCAATTTTATTTTTTATAGTTTTCTTCTTTTTTTTTTGTTTCATTTATTTTTTATTTCTTTTACTTTTTTCAGGTTTTTTTTTTAAAGTTTTTTTTTTAGTTTCATTTATTTTTATTTCTTTTTTTAGTTTTTTATTTTTTTATTTTTTTTCTTTTTTTTAGTTTCATTTTTTTTTTAATATATAGAATCAAATGTTTCTTTTAATATAGAATCTAAAGA